>JASKGM010000001.1:16032327-16058706 GCA_034509205.1 Ceratonia siliqua | reverse complement strand
CACAAAAAGATCTTCTCAGAAGAGTAAAATATGGATAGAAAAACCTATTAGCTATGTTGGAATATGAAACAAAATGGCCATTCGTTTGCTAATGGCGATCAAGTTCTGGAATCTGAAATATCTAGGAGTTTAGTGTTCAGAAATAACTATGGTTGATACCCTCTATGCCTTTTTTTTTTTTTATACATGATTCAAATATGGCATACAAACCATATTTGCAGACACTATAAGAATAATTTATCCCAACTGAGCAGTTAAAGAAGTACTACTGGATGATTAGAGGACAAAGACTCTTTAAGTCAACTCCTAATAGCTATAAACAGAAGTTAAAAAATATTAGCTTGGATTTTAACAAGTTTGGCACTGAATGATATTAAGTGAAAAGTGGACAGAAATAATAAGACCAACAAAAATAATGACCCGTGAATTGCAAAGGATATGGCATATATGAAAATAAAGTCTACTCACGGTAAGACGCCAACAAGATTTCCGGCCAATCCAGAATATAGACCCTTCAAAATGATTTTCCCTCCACCATGGGCAGCCTGATATAGGATCAAAATAGTAAAAATAAGCAAAAGTGATTAAAAATTATATATTAGAGGAGCGGGCCAAAACTTGAAAATATGTTTCCATCAAAGGTTAATTACTACAAGAGAAAGGAAAGGTGATGCACAGCAAAAGGAAGGAATAAAAACTGTAAGAGGACTATTTATTTCAGGCCTTTCTGTTCTAGGAAAATCAAATATTACAAATTAGGAAAGCACAATCCATTGCACCACTCGCAAAAAGTTCACATATTGAACAAATTCTGGTATATCATCCATTAAACTAACACGAATGACACGTCATACAAGCGATCATTATGACATTCACAGAATTGGAATTATGATGAGCCAACATATGGTGGCCACAATGTAACGAAGAAGAGAATAGTAGTATTTGACCATTGCATTTTGAGACTTACAACAACCTCTGCTGCTTCATGATAACAAACTGTGAATGTAATTTTCTCCCTCTCCCTCTCCCTCCATTAGCCTCAAACCCCCAGCAGGCAAATTAAAGATAGACGAAGTAGAAATAAGATTTTACAATTGATATACTTAACCCACCTGTAGTCGAGTTTTGATAGTATCAATCGGATATAAAGCTGTTTCTACAACAACACCAGCAACACCTCCAGCAATGCACCCATCTGCAAATTTCATTAGCAGACCATACAGCACACATTATAATAGTACAAGATTAAAGAAATACATGAGAAGATGCAGCATTTGACCAATTTGAGTCCCTGCGCCAGGTCCCAGATCAAGAAAGGCTACTAACTATAGAATTAGAAAGACATTGGCATAACTAAACTGAGGCGAAGACATCAGGGCCCACAGAAATGATTATTATCAATTCAAAATGATACATATAGGAAGCAATATGAAGGTCTTTAATACAGTAAATTAGACTTTTGATGTTTTATTTTTTTAACAAACTTTCTCCTTTTAAAACAACAAAGCAAGTTATGGGAACTATTCAAAGTTCCATGGAGTGTTGGTACATCAAAATTTTTGTTCATTACTCAGCAAAGATGAAAATAGACAAGTTTGAGGATTGCAAATCAAATTCAACTACACCTCAAATGCGCCCTCCACAAGGGAACACAAGCAACAAATTTATTGGAAAATATAAAAGCTTTCCTGATCATAGTTTTCTACATTACCATAAGGGCAATGATTTAGGCAAATGTTCTTAGAGACCACTCAATGGAAAACAGTTTACTGTACTGTATTGTAATTTGGTTCATACTGTAAGAAAATAGAACTTCCCTATTTTAAATATCTGAGTCATTGACTTTAAGCTTGCTCATACGTTCCTTATTAGCCTCTAGCTGTCTTGTGTACGTCCAATGGCATCCTTTCTTACATTAAATTTATTTACCAAGAAAAAGTTTAAATTATAAGCCTACAGTTTCATGCAGTCAACAACAGTTTATTTCACTTTTCTGCAGTCTGCACAAAAAGTTGTTACAGTCAAGCAGCTCTGAGTTGTGTATAATGCAACAAGAAGACAGAGTAGGCCAATCATTTAAACACCAAAGGCTTACAATATTTTATCCATGCATCTACCAGTCTTCTATTAGAATGATAATACTTACCATATACAAAGCGTAAAAAGTCAAATGGCTTTTTCTCTTCTTCGCTGATCGTCATAAAGAGCTTCTTTGTATCCTTTTGAGAAATCGACATGGTAAATGTCAATGCATCTGCATAGGCAAGTTATTTATTCACGATAAGCAATGGCAAATAATATGTAGAAACTTCTGCCAATAAAATGTCACTACAAATATGTCAATTGTATTGCTTTGAAAAATGAAAGTAATTTGCAAGTCATGAGCTTGACATGCTTTTCAAGTAATACCCAATATACAGCTCCTCGTCATCCTCATAAAAAAAAGAAGAAACCATAATGAGAAAAAAAAAAAAAACTACCATGAAGAATTCTGGCAAACAATTAGATTAAAATGCAATTCCCTTCTTAAAACATTCAAAGTCATCAAATAATACTTGACCTCAATTTGACGTTTGAGGAGAAACCCAAGTCAAACGTGATCCAAAAGTAGCCAGAATCAATCACAGCTCATCTACTATCTCAGAAAACAGAGGACCCTTCATTCATTTTTATCGTACCCAGAAAACCACATAGGCCACAGAAGGAAGACCAAATGAGAAAAGGTTCACAAAGTTAAATGATAAGAAGTTGAACACAAATAATGAAAAATTTGAGCAAGCAACAGCAAAAAGACCTTGCCAAGCTAATCTGTCAGGGGATCTTTCGAGCTCATTATCAATATACAAAGATCAAATCTTTATCAGAAAAAAATAATAATAACCAGATGATTACAAACCAAATTTCTCCAAGAAAGAAGTTTTCTGTTTTCCCTTATCTGCGTCCAAAAAGCAAAGTTGACAGTGTAATGCAACAGCTTCAACTGATTTTCGTACAGGGAATCAGAGCACAGAGAAATCAGAGTCCCAGGCAAGGGTTTTTGCTGGGATTTTCAGAGTGAATCCACCAAACCACACTCCACACTTATACATTAATGGGCCAAGTTGATCTAGCCCTACAGCTGGAAATCAGAATTAATACAAGGCCTGCAACCACTGGTTCAGGCAATGGGTTTTCCGTCACCATAGTCCAAAACAAACGAACAGGGCTTAACTATTTCTAGAGCGATGTTAGGGTTAGGGCATTTTGACCATTGATTTACGTCTTGACTATTGAGGGATTGCTAAATCTTTTCAAAACTATATCTTTACACACAGAATTATTGACTATTAAGTGATTGGTGAATGAAAAAATAAAAACTTGAAAATTTTTTATATTTATCATCAGCTTTTTCAAATAATATATTAGGGGGGCGTCCCCTCCTCATTTTTTTCTCTGGCGATATTTTTTTTATTATTTATCTATTATTTATTTATTAAATTTTTTAAAATTTGTTGAGATATTTTTATATTTTTTAAAAAAATTTAAATATATTATTCTTTTTTAATTTAAAAAAATTTTGTATTTATTTTTTAAATTCTTTTAAATTTATAATTAATTTATCTTGATTAAAAAATTAAAAAAAGAATTTTTTTTTAAATACGCCAATTTTGAGAATGCGGCGGTGGGGCCCCCAATATATTATCAAGTCCCCAACTTCGTGGGCCATGATCTGCACATGATCTTGCTGGCTTATCACGTATCAGCTCCCATATAGCCAACAAGCCTACCAAATTTTAAAGCTGTAAGATTTATACTTTAAACTACTTTCAATGTTACTATAATTCAAACTATTTTAATTTTAATTTTAATTTAAAAATGATTAATAACTTCTCATTTTCCATATATAATTACTCTTCTCCTAAAATAAATAGTTTAATTTAAACCAAAACATAAAAAAGCTCTCAATTTGATGTGATAAGAAGTTCAACTGAGACATGATTATAGATGGAATTGCAAACTTAATATTTCATTTTTAAAAGATATAAACTCAAAATAAATTAATATATATAGTAATGAGCCTATAGATAAATCTCTAGATGAATGATGCTAGAATCATTTCAGATTGAGTGTTACAAGTTCAAAATCATACAAAGTTAAATATAAAAAAATTATATATAAAAAAAGGTACGAAAGCTGCCTATGTATAATTCCACAAACATAGTAACAAAACAAAGACAGTACTATTTCAAATTAGTAACTCATTTCTCACATGTTTGTAGATCTCAACTCAGCATATATAAAAGAAGCTTACTCTGAATGAATCTTCCGTATAATTATAAAGCTAATAATTAGTACTTTTCTTCCTTCTAATTGAGGTGGGCAAAGGGAAACACAAGTTTGAGCCATAGACATCTTAGACAGCCACTTATCATTTTGATTTTAGATTCAATTATTATTCCATTCTCCAAAAAACATAATCATGTCATTAACGAACACATTGTTGATGTGATTTAATTTAATACACACTCAATAATTGATGTGACTAAGCAATATAAATATTTTACTAATCAAATATACACTAAAAAATAATAACCAAATTTAAAATTACTAAATTAGAATTGAAATAATAATTCATCCTTCCTTTTATCACTTCACAATTTCTCTTGTTCATGGATGTGGGTGATATTCATATTATATCATTATTGAATAGTTTTGTTGACCCATTGGGTTTATTAATATTATTATTTTTTAGATTTTTACTTTTTATTATTGCTCTAAAAAATTACGATATTTATATGACACGTGATGAAAATTATGCACATGTTTTTATATTAAAGATGAAGATAGTAAAAGGTGTGAGTCTGGCCATTTAATTAATAACCCAACAAATTAAAGAACCAGAAACATGTGTCTGAACTATTTTTACTCAAAATATCACGTTTTTCCAATTTTTGTTGTATGCTTTTCACCCAATGCCACTGCCTGAGTCAATTCTTCTAAACAGTTAAATTATATTATATTTAAATTTCTCAGGAAAAAGAAACACGTGAGACGCGTTTTAATTTAATTTTTTAATTTAATTCTATTTAAATATAACCTTTTCATGTTATTGTAATAATTTTACTGAGTAGTGTTACTCTGTGTGATTCTCGCATAGGCTTACATTATATAGATTTATTTATTCACGTTCAAGGAGGATCTTATTTTTAATATGCTTTATTTTTTTTATTTTTATAAACCTGATAATTATTTTTTATAATTTTTATTTCGTTAAAAGTAATTTTTTGTTTATTTTATAAACCTCCAAAACTTAAAGACTTACAAAATAAATAAATAAATAAATATGTGAACCTTTGATGATTAACATGAAAAGGTTATATTTAAATTACTTTTAACGAAATAAATATGTGAACCTTTTTAAACCTTGGCTTAATATATAGATAATTTTACCATTTTATGAAATACGAAAAATTCTTTTATATACACAAAAATGTTACAACTTTTACTTTGGGGGTTTACAAAATAAATAAATAAATATGTGAACCTTTGATGAAATAGAGATAGGAAGAAATATGCAAAACATGTTGAATTTGAATAAATATTAATATTTATTTATCAGAATAAATAAATAAATATTAATAATTGTATCGAATACAAGACAATAAGATGAAGACAAATTAGTAGATAGCATAAGTATTAAGTTGTTAAATAAGATTCCATGACCCAAAAAAAATCCAAAGAACACGTGATTGACAAGCCATTATTGGACCCACATGAATAAATAAGCTGACGTATAATTATAACAAAATTATATTAATATATTTTTTCATAGAAAATCGCAGCAAGATATCCGCACTTTCATTTGGAACCGTCTTAAGACGAAAAATTAAAGAGGAATAAATGTTCGTTTCGTTATCCATATTCCAAAGCGAAAAGTACGTTTCCTTATAATTTCCTCTCTATGTATAAATATCGCGTTTGGGCTTTTCGAGGAAGTCCACTCCAACCGCGTTAGGCGTTAGCAGATTCTAAACGGCGTCATTTCTGTCCACAATATCCATAGACGATTCCTTTGACCAAATCCATCGTGGAATGCTGCAACGATACAATCAAAAAAATACAATGTTAATATGTGTTCGTTTATAATTAAAAATGAATAAATAATATTCATTAATTAAATAGTAATATTTATTTGTCTTATAATATAATAATATTATGTTATCTTTTTATATAATAACAACACAAAAAAAGTTTAAAACGTTTTAAAAAAAGACAGTTAAATCTAGCATAAATATTGGAGAATATTAGAGAGACGTATACGCTAATATTTATACTTTTTGATGCTAACGTGGGACTAGTATAAAATAAGTATCATAATACCCCTCCTTAAAACAAGATATTAAGATATTAAATATTGTAATAAAAAATGAGGATTTATCAAAACTTTATGTAACATCACAAAATAAGAAATGAAAGAGAAAGTGAATAATCGTGTGCAAATTTAAAAACAATATTATTTACAATAATTTTGTTCAGAAATTGTTATAGTAAATATTTTGAATTTGATAAAAATAAATAAATGGAGCTGTTTAAATTTAGTACCAAAAAAAAAAGATGGAACTATATCAAAAATCTGTGTAAAATTTATGTAAGTGATATTATTGTAAATTAAATTCATTTTTATATATAATTGTACAAATAAGTCAAGTAACATTTCGATTAGTTTACCTAACGAACTTGACTGACAAATTTTCTAAATTGTAACCGAAGAATCTCCAACAAGATTCATCTTTCCTCTTATTTTCGCCACGTGTCCAATCAGCATTTGCCAGTCCCCTCACAAGGTGTCGTGTCACCGACCTGATGATGAGATTGAAAAATAAATTACATATAAAAAAAGTCAATTAGATTCCGAGTCATGATGCTTACAGCAAAGGAAAGGCACATAAAATTCTGGGACATTTTGTTTGTAGTTATTACTTACAATCAATCCCACGTATAATTGAGAGTGATTTTAAGTTTTTGTTTGCGCGTTTGTTTATTGGCATAAGCATTCTAACTAAGCCCCTTTGTCAAACTCCCTCTTTCTCCCATTCTGACTTCACAAATAAAGATAAATCAGTGTCGGTATTGCTCTGCCAAACTGCAGCTTTCTTCGAAATCTCTGACTCTTTCTATCTCTATCCTTTGCTTCCTGGGTTAATTTTCTTTCCTAGTCCCGATTCCATCTTTTCTTTCGGATCGTCATCCCAACTGGGTCGTCAATTTCTGTTGTTTTGACGCAACTGGGTTCTTAAATTTTCTCCTTTTTTGCATTCTTCACGTTTCTGTAAGTTCTCTTTCTCTGTCTTAATCTTCCCTATTTTCCAGCTCAGGCTTTCTCTTCATTTTGGGTCAGTTTCTAATATCCCGCTTAATTTTTCAATTTCTGATGTTTTCTCGCAACTGGGTTATTGAATGAATTTCAATCTTCAGGTTTCTACGAGTTAACTATCTCAGTCTCAATTTCCCCTGTTTTCAAAGTTGGACGTTCTCTGATTCTTGGTAAGTTTCTAAAATCCCAATTCAACCTTCTTCTTTCTGATTTTCCCACACGGGTTTTCAATCCTTGATGCTATTTCAATCTGGGTTCTCAGAATTTTCACTTTCTTTCTATGAATCTTTTCCGGTTTGAGCATGCACGAATGATTATTCCTCTGTTTTCATTCTAGGCGAATCAAGCTCTGGTTTTCGTTGATATTTCATTGAGAATGGCCATAAAGACAATTGAGTTGCTAAAAGGCTGCGAATCACCAGAAGAGATAATGGAAGTTCTGTCATCGGTGGCTTTAGATTTGGGGGACGTAACCGACGATATGGATGCGTTGCAGGTGATCCCGTTAAAGGGTGCGATGACTAATGAAGTTTTCCAGATAAACTGGCCCACCAAAAATGGCGATGCTATTAGAAAAGTTCTGTTTCGATTATACGGAGAAGGTGTTCAAATTTTCTTCAACAGAGACGAAGAAATTCGAACCTTCGAGTGCATGTCAAAGCACGGTCAGGGTCCACGTCTTCTTGGCCGGTTCACCACCGGTCGATTTGAGGAGTTCATCCATGCCAGAGTATGTGAATTTTTTTCCCTTCTATTTTCTTTTTTTTTAGGTAAATTAAATTTTCTCTAATTTTAATATGAACATTATTTCACTTATTTGTTAAGAGAACCTTTATACGTCAAGTATATTACAAAATTGGCTGCAAATGATTATATTGAATAGATGGTTGAATTTTGAAGAATATCTGCTCAATTTGAAAGCCACAAAAGTTTCGCTTTTCCATTTTACTTATTTATTTTTATTTTTGTCAAAGATCTTTTCTTTGGTCTTGGTTCTTTCTTTTTCTTTTTCTTTTTTGTTGCCCTTCTCTTTTGGAGTAATGAAGGGTTAGCATTGCCAATTGGTGGCTTAGAATATTAAGATTCCTGTTTAAGAAATTCATTTCAATAGAATAGGATCAGGTGCTCTTCCTTTACTACTCTTCTGTGCTTATTTTCTTCTCTAGTTAAAATATCTGCTTTTGGTAATAAAGTAATAAACAATGATCAAAAAGATATGTTTCTTGAAACGGAAAAGAATATTTTTATGCAGACACGGACAAATTGGACTTGGCAAAGTCAGTTTGAAAGCTCTTTTATGTTCTGTCTTTCTTTTAGTCACCACTTGCTCATAATTTCAATCAACATATGGGGCAGAATAAGGGGGAAGAACAGTATGGATAGGTTTGTATTTTTGAGTGATTGCTTGAAGTAAAAGTGATTTTTAAAAAAAAAATAAGTATTTAGTGTTTGGAGGTTGTTACATGATTTTATTAGAAAAAAAAAATATTTTGGTTTTGAATATAAAAATATAAATGTACTTTTGATAATATAAAATTATTGAAAATAACATATAAAAGTACTTTATAAAAAATTTATGAAATATTTAAAGAGTATATTTGTCTGAAAACTTTTATATCTCTTACATTGGATTTGTTTTTTTAAAAGATTACAAATCCTAACTTTAAAAAAAAGCAAGTGAAAATGTTTTTTTCTTCAAAAAATTACTTTTTTTCAAATCCATCTAAACACTCATTTTATAAATAATTATTTTTTTGTTTAAATAAGCAGCTTATGGAGGGAGAAAAGCTCCACCAAACGGCCCATAAGAGTACTATGATTTTGGTATTCAAATTGGCTTTTATACTAACTACAAAATAAGCAAAAGTACAGTGTGCTTGATATGGGTTTCTCTACTTTGTCCACCCACCTTGTGAATTAATCCTTATGATCTCATGTATAGGACTGTGAAAAGCCTTATTAGACACTAAAAGAAATAAAAGCCATGCTTGAAATTCTTTCTGTAAATCCAGATCAGAGTAAAAGTATTGATCTTGGATATTTAGACAGAAGTGCTTCTCAGGGATGGTGAAAAGATAGATACTGTTCTCCTCTTCCACTTTTGTTGATCAAATTTAAACTTTACAAAAAAAAGAAGCATTAAGTTCCAAAGGTGACTAATATAATTTTGCAAGAAATTAACTATAATTTTATTTTGTACTGTCACCATAACTTGGAAGACTTGATTAATATTTTAAACTATGGTATTCCTAGAGGTCATAAGAGCAGTGAGTTTAACCTGTTTAATCTGTTCCTTTTCTTTTCCTGCTGATGCCACTTTTTATTTTCCAATTGATCAAAAACCAATTCAGGAACTCCTAGGAAACCAAAGACAATCGATTTGGCAAATTGTCTTGTTACCTTCATAGTATAAAATTTGTGTATAACATTCTTATTTTTTTTCTCCTATGTTTTTGCCTTGTCAGACATTGTCAGCTGCTGACCTTCGTGACCCTGAAATATCTGCTTTGATAGCAGCTAAGATGAGGGAGTTCCATAACCTTCATATGCCTGAACCAAAGAATGTTCAGCTTTGGCAGAGAATGAGGTAACCAAACTTGATCAGAATTTTTACTGCAATGCAGAAAATTTAATGCTATAAGTTTACTTATTCATATAATTTCCTTTTACTAGGAACTGGCTCAGTCAGGCCAAAAGTTTGTGTTCCCCAAGAGATACAAAGAAATTTGGCTTGGACAATCTGGATGAGGAAATAAATATGCTGGAGAAGAAGTTATCTGAAGGATACCAAGAGATTGGTTTTTGTCACAACGACCTACAGTATGGTAACATAATGATGGATGAAGAGACAAGATCAATCACTATAATTGTAAGTTTTATTGCTATATTATGGTTATCTATTAAGTTCATCTGGTCTTGTGGCTACACCTTTAAAATTTATATAGCTCTGAAATGAAACTCTCCAAATGAAGCAGAAAAATTGCTAGTCACTTCCATTCAGAGAAGTTGAGATGCACAATTTTCTCTGTATATTGATGAAATTTTCTTTCTACTTCTGTCTTCTTAAAAGCAATTCTAAACCTGTTGTTCAACTCAATTCTTTGGATCTGGTATTTGTTGTGGTTATTATTTGGCTCTGATTTGGGCTATGCAACCAAAATGATAACCATAAGGGTTATGAACTTCATTCATGTTCAATGTTAGGAGGATGATACTACTCTTGCTCTTCATCTTGCATCAGTTATATCTTTTACAGCAAACTCAATTCTTATTCCTATTATTATTTTTATATGACACAGGATTACGAATATGCAAGTTACAATCCTATTGCATTTGATTTGGCGAATCATTTTTGTGAAATGGTGGCGGATTACCATAGCGACACACCTCATGTGCTTGACTACAGTAAATATCCTGGTAAAGTATTACACAATGATTATTGGGTTCTCTGATACTATGTTTAATGATATTACTCTACTGCGCTGAGACACCAATTTGCATGTTATACCAGGTCTGGAGGAGCGTCAAAGGTTTGTCCGTTATTATCTGGGTTCTGAAGGTTAGTCCACTGACCTATTCACTCCATTAATACATATCATTGGCAGAGATCTGGGTGTAGAAAATTGCTAAAATTGCTATTGGTCTGTTCTCAGCTGATTAAAACCTGCAGTTAAATGAATAAACCTGCACTTCTATTTGGTTGACTTCTTATTACTTTTCTTATAGCATCTTTGAACTAAAACATCTATACATGGTTAAATGATTAAACTTATAAAAGGAATAAGAAAGAAATAAGAAAGAACATATTGATCTTCAGTTTAGGCTTCCCGCTTGCATACACCAAATACTGAGACAGTCATCCTGGATTGTCAGAATTCTTTAACATAGTATAAATGATTAACCTTCTGTCAGTTTCTGGTTTTGCTGGTATGGAGCTTGCATTCAGCAGTATTCAGCCGTTTAATTTGTGCTTAGCTTATTGGATGATTTCTCCTATTTGCTATTGCATTCTTCAGCATAAGCTCAATGCAATGCTTATTTGCTTTTCAGAAGCATTTTGCATTGTTAATGAATTCACTCCTTCAAATTCATGTTATTAAAATAAGTTCTAAGTTGTATTCTGGCAACCCCATGTCCACAGGCAAGAAACCCAGCGATGAAGTTGAGCAGTTAGTGAGTGATGCAGAAAAATACACTCTTGCAAACCATCTATTTTGGGGCTTGTGGGGACTTATTTCGGTAAGCTCTTTTTCTTCTTCTTCTTCTTCTTCATTTTAATGCATTGGTTATTTCTGTATTCTCTTTAGAAGATTGAGAGATGTTTTACATGCAATTGCAGAGTTATGTCAATAAAATTGACTTTGACTACAAGGAGTATGCAAATCAGAGGTTTCGGCAATACTGGCTAAGGAAGTCTATCTTATTGGACTCTCCTCACCCAGCGTCATACGATATGGAATTGTGAATGGGTAGATGGCTTCACGTGATTCCTTATTATATATTAGTCAAGTTCAGCTTAGCATGTACTTAAGAATAATAGTGCAACTGCAAAAGTCATAATATACAGCAGTATCAAATCTGTAAATAATATATAATCAACAGTGTGTGATGAGTTTTGACTAGTTTTACAAGAATTTGCGTATCAATCCCTATCTTTTTGGATAGAAATGGAGAATGAGATTCTTTTTGAATGTGCAAGATATGCTGATTATAATATAAAAATAGCCTTTTTGACTCTACTTTCTTGTTGTGTTTAGGAAAATCTTATGTTTGATAATTTGACTGGTTAGATTTTAAATTATTATTTACTGCCCATTCATGACTTCATTGATTCCAAGTCTTTACTGTTCTCACATTACCAGATACTATCTGCAATTCACAGAGGCAAGTAATATGGACAAAACTTATGTAAAATTTTTTAGCTAATTACATCAACTAATTTAACTACTTTCATTAATATCTATTAATATCATTCATTAATTGACGAATTTGATGTATTTCTAAAACAATTTAACCAAGTTCTGTTTTTTTAACTATTTAGTTGATCCACGACATTAGGCATGCAGAATTTGGATGTGAGATATCAAATCTGTTGATATAAATAGACCTAAGACAAATTTCAAATTTTATTTTATATAAAAAATTATTGAGTTTCAAATTCGGAGCCTATGATCAAATCTGGTGTAGAAAGGTGCTGGTTCTGATTTGAATAGGTACTTATCTAGTCAATTTTCTATCCCACTGATAGGATTGAAACACAGTTGACAGCTGAGATTGTCATTGTCACTAGCAAGCTGGATTTAGCTGTTATGTCACTTCCAACATACCTTTCCCCTGCCATATTTTCTAGTTTTGCCCCTTCCTTATCCTTTTCCTTTAGCCACAAGTTATTCTCACCAGAAGAAAAAGGAAAAAAAGATATATAGGACCTACAAACTAAGAAGTTCAAAAGGATATTTTAATTTTAACGTGATTAGATATTTAAAAGAAAAAAGTAATTCTAGAATTTGTTGTCATAGGTAAGGCCATTGATGATTGTTCAGTTCCATAAATTATGTTCCCTGTCTAGTGAGTTCAATCTCCAATATAGATCACTACCAAACTTGGATATAAGATACTAAAGATCTTAAGGAACAATTCGGTTCGCTAATTTAGTCAACACTGTGTTGCTGCGAAACTTGAGCTCTATGTTTAAAATTAAATTACAAGTTTGAGGTTTAATTTCAAGGAAAAAAGTAATCCACCTAGGCAGAAAGGGAAGTCATGGAATGCAAACAATCAACAACAGAGTCGATCAAAGCATGAGATCCACTGGTAGCTGCAAATTTAAGGTGCTTGGGAGCTTCAGCTCTATCAAAATAAAATGCACCTGATACCAATTTCTCTTTTGGCTGTAATGCCAACCAAATTACAGTGTCTGCACCTTCTTCACTTGTTCTAAGCTTCCCTGAAAGCCTATGGATCATTGCAGTCGAAATAAGTACTATTTACTATGCACCAACTAATGTTTATTTTTCTCTTTTACTTTAATAATATCAGTAGGTTTTAGGGATAATTTAAGGACTTACTTTTCAGAGAAGCTTGGCAAACTCTTGGTAACCCCAGGAGTCTCTGCCCAACCTGGGTGCATTGAGTAAAATTCTATCCCTTTGTTCTTGTATCTCTCAGCCCACTTTTCTGTTAGAGCAACCTGGGATATGTTAAACTTATATGAATCCATAGGAAGGCACCTAAGAAGCATGAACAATATCACAGACACGGGACACAGGACACAACAAGATTAAATCTTAAGTTTTCAACTGTAATTTAGAGTATCGCTTAATGTCTGATACAACTTTCTATTTGAACTTCGAAGTGTCAGTGTCGCATTGGAAGGTACTCAGTGAATGCCTACAAGATCAACGCAGGCTAAGCTTGTTTAGAGTAATTAATTTAACTGACCTGGACACGCTTGTTTCGAGCATATTGTTCAACCCCATTGAAGTTGCTCTCAGAGTACTGAATAAAGACAATCAAACATATTATTAATATCATATGAATGATTGAGGCAGCTGAAATGTTCATAAAACAGTTACCATTAGATCTTGAGTCAAGGGAACGGTATACATTCCACCAGAGGAAACTGTAATGACACGAGCATCAGGGGCAGCTTTCTCCAGTAATGGCAGCATTAATTCTGTCGTGGTGTAAGTGCCTAATACATTTACAGCAAAGTTGAACTCAAACCTGGATTATGGCAGATTGCATTAAAAGCTAGCCGATTAATCCAGGATGGGTATAGAATTTGCTATAACTCCATTTTGCATATTAAACAATAAAGACACACCCTTCTGATGTGGTAACTCGATTATTCTCAAGCAAGCCAGCATTGTTAATCTTGACACAGAGAATAGTTTCCATGTTAGATTTTCTACAGTGGCATAAGGTGGCTAAAAATAATTAAAATATCTGAATCAGAAGATATAATTAAATGATACCAGATACAAAAGCATAATGGCAAGAAGTAAACATCAAAAGAAATTAGGACTAAGTGTCTTTTTGGCCGTGCTTTAGAACAGAAAATAGCCATTTTTTTAAGGAAAAATAAAAACACTTTTCTTTCTGTTTGTGACCAACACAAAAAAATCACTTTTAAATGACGGCTGAATTTATTTTTTACAATGAGAAGCAAGGAATTGGAGCTTCTCTTATAAAACACGGTCAAAAGCATAAATTAATATTTTTGACAAAAATACCTTCACTGAAAATAAAAAATTACAACCATTATCCCACCAATTTTAATTGTAAAACTACCTGCCTACCACAACCATGCAATGAGAGTATTACATTCTTTAGCAAAAGAAAAGAGAATTTACCAACACATGAACTGGCATGTCCTTTTCAGAAAATCTGGATGCGAATGACTTGATCTGACTGACAGAAGAAAGGTCACAAACCTGCAAGCCAACTTAATAAGTTGTATAGAAGCATATTCACCCACTAAATTTTAGAAAGAGCCATAAAATTCATGTATGGTGCATGGTATTAGGAAACACTAAAGTAAAAAGGATTGGTGAGGAGATAAATGTGGTACCTCCAAATGTACATTCTGATTGCCCGTTGTAGATTGAATCTTAGAAAGAGCAGCCTCTCCCTTCTCCTTATTACGACATACAAGATAGACAGTTGCACCACTGGTGGAATCATTAACCATAACATATAAGTATGTCTATGTACTGAAAAGCAAAATTGAAAAGACAAAAAGTTAGAGAAAGATCATAACCGCTGTGCAAGACCCTCAGCTGTTGCATAACCAATTCCAGAGTTAGCTCCAGTGACAATGCAATTCTTTCCTGGTATTTGTATTTTCATATCCTCTGGTTTGAATCTCTTCGAATGCTCACTACAAATAATTTTATTCACAACTTGGCCAAGTCAAGAATGAGGCCCAATTTAACAATAATACTACTATGAAGCTACCAGCTTTATATTGTCTTATCTTTCAACAAACTATATGCATAAACTCTGAATGGTGGCCAATTTTTATTTCCAGTTGAAAACCAAAACAATATATGTGACGATGATCACAATACAGACAAAGCCCACAATCTAGGACGACAGAATAACTGTATCTTTTTGTTTTTCCTTCATTTAAGCGATATCACAAACAAGACGAGGGCCAGTGACATGCAGTTATTCAATCCTGTAAACTCCCCAAAATTGAAAAATAAACCAAATGAACAATTCAAGTCTAAACTTTTTTATTTCAATACAATGACCCTTTATAGGGGATAAACTAAACAAGCAAATCAAAACCCATCTGCATTACTCAAAGGAAAATAAATGAAATTTATCTTTAGCCAGACGGTATCTTATCCGGTATGCATCTGTATCAGTAAAAGTTCATAAGCCAAGCATAAAGAAACAAAGAAAAACAATTACAGTTTTTCTCATCAAACAGTAACCAGGGGACTCACTAAAAACCAGCTTTGGTGAAATTCAGGTACCCATAAACAGCAAAAGCCGTTGATCTCCA
This sequence comes from Ceratonia siliqua, assembly GCA_034509205.1. NCBI lineage: Eukaryota > Viridiplantae > Streptophyta > Magnoliopsida > Fabales > Fabaceae > Ceratonia > Ceratonia siliqua. Next base: position 16,042,837 of record JASKGM010000001.1, on the reverse strand, counting down.
CGTCTGTCGAAACACAATTATTCAAAAAATCCCAGTTATGCGTAAAACATGTGAAAAGGCATAAAATTGTAAGAACTGGTGTAAATTAAAGGTGGGAGTTCATTGGAATTGGAAGGTTTACCTTGAGAAGGAACATTGTGAGTGCCGTCACGGAGAAATGAACTTGCAATGTTGCCCGTACCATGTAGGTGTAATAACTGTGCGAACTCCGAACTCCAAGCAGATGTTTTCGTTCACGTGCGCGGCAGGTTACGCTAAAAGCCCACCAAAGCAACGTGGCAGGCTGCAGCAATGACAACCGCTCTTTACTCTTTGCTCTTTGCTCTTTGCTCTTTACTCTTTGCTCTTTGCTCTCTCTCTCTCTCTCTCTCCGCCTCTCCCTCTCCTTTTTTTTTTAATTGTTTTTTCAACTTTGAGGGAAAATTCTAATTATAAAAAGGATTTTGATAACTTCATTGATTTTTTCTAATTTTTTGAGTTTAAATTGCATGAAATTATTTTATAAATTTTTTAATTTTGATGAATATTTTTTTAATCAAACTAATAAAATAAAATAGTTAAAAACTTAAAATACACCTAACAGATGACATGTGTACATATAACCCCTCCTACATTTTTTTCTTATAACACCAACAAAAAAGATTCTTATATATTTTTTTAAAAAAATTTTCATTTCATAATACATTTAACGATTGGAATAAATTTAATGATTTAACTCTACATGTCAAAATGATTTTAACTATTGAATATATCCTTCCAAAAATATAGATAAAAGTTTATAATTACGGCGCAATAGAATAAAGGGTTCATAGGAGCAAATTGGCCACGGCTCCCATTTTTCTCTTGAAAAGTAAGAAAAATATTAGGGATGTATCATAGTAAAGAATATAGAAGAAATAAAAATGAAGGAACATTTTACTTAATTTTTAGAATTTGTGTCCAAGGAAATTGAGTGGGTGCATATTACACGATATCTGAGGGAAACAAAGAGCAGTAGCGAATGATACTATAGCTATATATATATAATATAAACAGATGATAAATATTTACAGGAATGAAGATACAGGGAAATATATATAATGTAATTCTCTATCTTCAGTGCCAGAGTAGAAATTCATCTTTCAGGCCATTCAGCAAAGCTGTATCTTAGAGCGGCCTCAAAAGTGCAGGGAATTTGTCAAAGCTGGAGAGAGGACATCTATTCTTGGAGATACAGAACCATCAGATATGCCTTGTATAAACTTCTTTTGAGTACAGAAAGCTTTCCATAAAAGGTATAACTTACAAGGCACATTACAGCCACAGCAGTACAGACATTTACAGGATACAGCCAATCTACTAACTAGCTCTAAAACCTAATGGCAAGTTCCCTTACAAACAACTCATGCACTAATTTCTGTTACAATATATTGATGTCAAAAAACAAAAACCAAATGAATGAATCAAATATCTAGTAGTGGTAGTGAATTTGAAAAGTTGCAGTAGCCGAGACCGCCCCTTCAAATTCTGCAAGTACTTAACTTCATTTAAAACTCCTAATTTGACCCTGCACCAGAAGTTAAAGATCATGGACATCCATCAGGGGCATGATATTAGAGATGTTCAATATTATTCAAGTTGGATACATATGAACTTATGAAATACCTGTTCCAATTAAGCAGCTAAATTCCAAGTACCTAAATTTGCTATGACTTCTTCATTTTCAATCTCTGCATCTGTGAAAGTTAGGGCTCTCTGTAGCTTCCTAGGAGAGAACTCCTCAACCTCAGCCATAAATGTGGCAGTCACAGGTCGATGATCAGAAAATTTCAGCTCAGTCCTCCTGTAACTCTGTAATCTCATTCCCTTGCCATAAGAAAGAATGCGGTCGCACCTGAAAGTGAGTGCATATGGCAGTAAACATCATAAAGAAATTCATTTGTACAAAACCATGTAACAGATCCAACTAATCCTTATACCATTAAATCTGGTTTGAGGACATAATAAATTCAGTTGGCATAGATGGCCTTGTACATTTCAGAGGTATGACGTAGAAAGATTTTAGAGAATGTTGACACTGACAGGCTCCCAACCCCTTCCCCTTTCCCTACAGCCTACTCCTAAGGCCATGGGGACCTCTTATGTAACCAGCAAGGATAAAAAAAGCACACACACAATGAATAACCCAGTCCACATAAAAGTTAAATCCTGCCAATTAAAGCAGGATTGTTGACCCCAACAGAATAGGATGCATTAAAGTAAACAAGATATGGCAGTTAAGCATATGTACCTTAATAGCTAAAACTAAGGCCTAAGGGGATTATTCATGTGAAAGATTCTATTTATTATTTTTCACAGGAGAAAGGGCTCAGTTAAAATGAGCATGTTATGATTAAGAAGTAGTAAAAGGCACACAGATGGTTAAAAAAAAAAAAAAAGGAATGTTGAGGAGCACCAGTGTGAATATAAAATATGCAGATAACAACATATGATTTGTCTTGTGTTAATGCTTAGAGGAAGCAAACATATGATAAGCAGGGATACACCAATGCTAGAGATGAATTATTTGTGACTTCGCACAATAACACATTCAAGGAGCAAGTGAAGAAGAGAATAAATTCTCTAACAAAAAGGAGTCGTTCCTGATCCGTAGCTTCCATTTGTTGAAAAGAAATTGCCAAAAACCAGAAAAGCAAAGGGGAAAAAACCGTGTCACTTTGACCTTGCAAATATCTCAATTCACAAGCCATTTTCACATGCCCCAGCTTTGGGAATGTCAGTCTAGTTGCCTTCTTTAAGTAATGCTCTTAAAAGTTTCAAATGAAATATTAGGAAAAATTCACAATTTTAACTTGAGAAGTTCAAATTTTAAGATCTTGTACCCTATGAGTAAAATTTTCAATTTCAATTCATATTTAACAAATATTCTACAAATCCATCATATTTTCAAATTAAAACTCCTCATTTTGATTTTTGGATGTGCAGTCAAAACAAACATAGTAGAATAAGATCAAGCATACACATGGACAGACAAAATGATTAATATCTGATGTTCCTAAAAATAGTATCAGTTAGAATTATAAGAAAACAGTGCATTTTTAGAGGATACATAAATAAAATATTAAACACAGGATTAGCAGACATGGAAGCAGAACATCAGGTCAAGCAAACTCAAGCATACCATGCTGGTGTACGCCTCCCAGCTTTGGGATCTTCTCCATAGTACTTCTCTGAATTAATCTCATACTTATAAGTTGGTGGGAAGTTTAATGTGCCTTCTGACCATCCACCAAATGCACCCTTCCTGAGTTCTCGTACAAGCTGTCAGAATAAGATGTCAATATACTAAACAGCCAAACTAGTCACATAACAACTTGAGCTCCTTTGTGAAGTAGGTACTTTCCACATAGAAAACTCAGTGATTTCAAGTGAATAGATACATGGACTATGGAGCATAGTTATCTAACCTGGCTCAGTTAGGAAGTTGGAGAATGGTACAAGTAACAGGTTAGATTAGATATAAAAATACAGGAATACTGCAGTTTTTCAAAAATCTGTGTAAGAAGGGTACATACAGAAAGGAAACATTGGTAAAATATCATTATGAGGTTTCACTAAAATGAAAGCACAAAAATGGTTATGACACACAAACATTTCCAGTAAAAATAAAAGAAAATTATAATTATGATTTCAGACCCTCAAACCATACATGCTCTGTTTCATTAGAAGTTTCTCACCGACACATTTCTAAGAAGGGAAATGTAAGATGTCACTTCTGTATGCATAAAACTGCGACATACCCAAATGAAAAATATAAACTGTATAGGTAAGCACCCAAACACATCCTAGCCATAAAAAGTATTGAACACAGCCTAAAGGGTATGGCTACCTTCTGGAAGTAGCTTTCCTGTTGGCAAGGGCATTAAGTTGAACATGAGACTACTTTACTGGTCCTATTAGTTGTTCATTACTTGAGTTGCATAATAAGTACAATATTGCAAAATGTAAATATAAATACAGCAGGTCAAAAGTACCTATATAAATAGGGAAATAACTTTGTATATAGCTAATATTATATATAAGATGATCCGAAATTTGAAAGAATTCATTCTAATGTATATTTTCCTTGATATATGATTATTAAAATGCAGCTTTGCAATTTATTTGCAGATGACTATTAAAATGCAGTTTTTTGCCTGAAAAATGTGTAACCTACTTATTTTGAATTTTTTACTTTACCACCATGCTTACTTTGTATCTAACAAGTACATATTTATATTTACTCAATTTTGATATTTAATGAGCAGTTACCGCATTTCTTGAGTTATTATTCAAGTAATGCTCTTAACCAGTAGTATTGATGGCTAGTAGCTTTTATTGACTATAAAAGGTAGAACATTTTGGGTAAGAGCTTAGATTTACTACTAGTATGTACTTCTTTCAAGCAAGAGATCACTCAATGCTTTTTTACAGAAAAAAAAAAAAAATCTAACTTGACTCTAATCCAATCAGATTATAGAAAAGTGTTGGTTATACCACTAAACAGATAACCAGACATTTTTTTCTACATTGACTGGGCTTGACCAGTGATCCAATCAGGGACCTAATCGGGCTTGGACTCTGGGTCACCATATTTCTCATCAAACATGAGACCAGTTTGGCCCTGATAACTGCTCCAGAGGAAGGTTCTTATGCAGTATATACTACTATGTAATAGTTTGCAAAATACCTGGTCTTTCTCAACCAATTTTGACCAATCCTTTTTTGAGATAAGAATTCTCGTTTCTTCATATGACAAGTTGATACGGTAATTCAAGTCACCCAACCAAATTATTCTTCTGCAAATAAATTGTTAGTGATTAAGTTATTACACACTCTATAACAGAACATGTAAACACAGAACTAAAGTAGCCAAACAGAAATAGAAGGCAACTGGAAATGTTCCAACCAATGAATGAAACAAATGAGTGGCCAAACCACATGGTTCCCTGAGTTAAGGCCTTCAATTCTTTTCCACACCATTAAATATAGAATATGCCTGAAGAATATCTTACTATATAGCTATATGAGTTATTTAGTATATTTAATTAGATTCAATTATCAGTATCTCAATTTAGTAATAATAGGTAAACAGTTTAAGAGAAGGAATAAACCTTAGGATTTTCACATAAGGAATTACATAACTTGATTAAATAACCTGTAAGAAGACTGTACTTTTTATTAAGACAATAAATTTGATTAGGAAAAAAGAGAAGAGAAGTCCATAGGCAGAGGAGAAGACATCCTCTTAAAGTGAACAAGAGAGAATAAAACCAAACTAAAGAGAAATGCACAAGGAAGCAAAGTTTGGCATTAACCAAACACCAGAAAGAAGCCACAAAAAATAACTTTTCCCCATAAAAGTGACAGCAGCAAAGATTCATCCTTAATAATGTTAGCATTTTCCTCCAGCCATAAACACCAAATAACCTCAGACACTGCACATTTACATAAACCCTTGCCTTCCTTATCCCTCCCAAAGCCTCTAAAATAAATTAGTGGAAACTGCTTCAATATGACTGGGACTTTTTCTTTCATTTTATTTTTTATTTTAGGGAAAACATTAGGGAAAACAAATGTACTTTTTGATGCACTATTCACAATTATACATGGCTACATATCCCTAACATTACATTTCACAGAGCCCATGAAATGGCAAACTAAGGAAAATATGACAGCAGATAATGAAGCTAAACAATTAGAAACAAAGGATCAGGTAATTTAGTACACAGGGTGAGCATATGCATATTAGTTGCAACCAAGAAGCAAAATAACAACTCAGTTCATCATGGAATATTAAAACTTGCACTCACTCATGATCAAAAATGCTTTTGGGTAGTCCAATATCAGCAAGTGAATGAAATTGGGTTCTTCGATGTATTTCATGCACATCAGCATTTCTTTTAAGTTCATCTCCTTCCTTTTCACCTGACGTAAGGTGGGTGCATATAAAACAGAAAAGCGTCTGATATATGGACATGCTGACAGATATTGATCCCTGAAAGACAAAATGACTGTCTTAAATTTTAAGAAAATAATACTGCTAATCAAATGATTATGTCTACTGAATATTAAATGTCAATAATAGTACTACAAACAGTCTAGTTCATAAAAACCACCACGACTAAAATTGTGTTAAAACTAATTGCTGGATTAACTCATAAACACTTTACATCACTCTATATAACTGATAACCTGCCACTTTACATGACTCTATATAACTGAAATCCTGCACATAGTATCAGAGCTTTAGGTCTGGAGAGGGCTGGCTAATTTACCCTTCCCAGATGTTTGATCAGAATATGATTAATTAAGATGAAGAGAAAGCCAACATTACTTATTTTGCAAGGAAAGTGTATTGACCCAAAAAAGCAAAAAAGCAACAAGATTGAACAATGGTCTATTGTGAGATGATAATCATTCAGTGAGCAATCCACACAAAGTATGATTTTATGACGCACTACCAAACAGAACAAGCGTATTTCAGTCCTTGATGGAAACAAAGGATAGCAAGCAATTCTAGAACCTAATATCATATTGGAATTCTATCAAAATAATATCATACGAGAGTAACACAGGACACTATAAACAACAAAAGGAAAAGAAAAAAAGCAGATTAACTATCATTCTACAATGACAGCACAGCAACAGAGAACAGCAATCAAAGGAGAGAAAAAACAAAGAATATGCTGAAAAAACAGTAACAGAGTTAACAGACCTTGTTACCAATATAGCCCATAACTCCAACACCAACAGTTGACACCTTTAAGTTCTGAATATGTTTACGCAAGCCCCTACGAACCCATATAGTGATGAAAATCCCAACCATCTGCTTGCTTACTATCCTTACATACGATGATCTTCTTTTCCGCTTCATTAAAGTGTCAAGGTCAATTTCTGAAAGCAAAGCTATTCCCGGTGGTATTTCATTGATGGTTGACTTGAAAGAATTATAATTTTTGAAAGACTTTGATGCTTTGAAAGATTTGATTGATTTAAATGAACTTGGTCTCTCCAACACTTGCTGGGATAGCAGATGCAATGGTGGTTCTGGCCAGCTCAAACCAATCCTCTCAGACCCACTAAGTATTCTGCTTAGTTTAGTAGTCTGTTGGGTGAATGATGTGTCCATATTCTCCAATGAATCTTCAGTACGGAAACAATTTAACCTATCTAACCTCTTTGGAGAAGAGAATTGTCTCTGTAAATCATGGTCAACTCGCATGCCTGAGTTTGCAATATCAGCAGCATCTGGTGCCCATAAATTTGTATTCATGATTTTGTCTGCAACAGGTCCATCTGTAACTCCACCAGATATGTGTTCTTCATCCAATGGATGGACCTCTTCACCAATGTCGCTATCACTTTCAAGTAATATCTCTTCTTCTATATCTGGGACATCATCTGATGGCTTAAATTTTGATGGAGATGGAGGATCACTAAAGGATTTTATCTTTGATGCTGCAGGTCGAACTCTATTCAGTGTTTCTCGAACAATGTTTTCCCATTTTGGAACAGGGCGAGTATCTTCAGCACCAAAAATGTTACCAGGGTTTAAGGGCACAATCTCCTGAAAACTGCAATTATGAAGCATATTTTCAGTCAAACAAATGGGGAAAATCTTCATAAACATAAGAAATTAGTGAAATAGGAGTGACTCTAGAAGAAACTCTATTAAAAGTGATTGCAAAATGACACCGTATTCAGGTGTATATACAAAGGCAGATAAAGAGCAAAATCAAACTTATGACAGGGAACAGTAATTCATTAATAAATATACAAGCACCAACTTAACGTGAAGAATAATAACAGTATTAAATTGACCAACATCAGCTTTCTATATGTACTATAATAAGTAAACTCAGTAACAATACAGTGAAAGACTCACCCAAGAACATAGATGTCAGCTGGCTCATTGATGCCTAGCCAATCGCCGATATCTAGGTCATCAGGTGGGAGTCTTCCTCCAACATTCCATGTCCCAACACACACTCTAGGAAACAAACATAAAGCAGATTCCAGATAAGAAAGGCGTGAGCAAAACAGCATAATAAATGTATGCTTTTTCACACTTTCAAAACATTGGAACTAGTGTCTGCTCTTGCTTGCTAAATAAACATGAGTAGTGTCTCACCTTAGTTCCTTTGTGTTTATATACTGTGCCCTAAAAGTTGATGACTTTTGCCTCCTTAACCTTGGAAGATATTCTGCAGTATAATAGAAATGTATCCTATGATAAAGACAATTAACAAAAGCAATATACTAAACCTTCGCAGAATAGATGGAAATCTGAACTACTAATATTAGAACTGAATGTACATGTGACTATTGATTTCTGCAGCATATTCTGATTTAATATGATAAGTCCATTTCAAACAAGGGAGGAAGAAACTCTTCATACCAGGAATAAAGTTATAAAAACCATTTAACTAAAATTACATGACAATATGACATTAAACAGAAAATTTGATTTGCATAAGTTAGAGCCCATGCTTATATTATTGCAGAACTTATTTGAAATTTATTAGGTTATCATAATATGGGATGCCTAAAATTTCATGCAGGTATCTAGTTCTCTATCTATACAAAAGGGCACATTAAGATATTATCTAAATTGACAAGTAACCAAAAATACTGCGCAAGTTCCTAGCTTCAGAATTAAAAAGATTTATCACTGTTTATACCCACTGAAATGCCTTATGAGTTATGCCAGTCTCCAAAGTATGTCAGAGAATCAAGATAATGGGACTCAAACAAAATAAAGTTTAGCAGACATCAATCAGTCAATAAATAAGAATTTCATGTATGAAAAAGTTACCATTTGATTCAGGTGGAGATTCGTCGTCCCATTTGTCCTTAAACCGTGATTGTCTTTCCCGTTCTGCATAATACCAATTCAAAGTGAGACTAAAACACCCAAGCTAAAAAGGGATCTTCAAACACAATTCACCCCAGGAACAATTTCAATCGAGAATTTCAGACCATGGACATAAACTATAAGCTCAACTTTTCCAAACTCTAATGGGTTACAAAAATCTGATGCAACCCACTTTGCCAATCTTAAACCTTGAAATCAATATAAAATTTGCCAATTTGTTTTAGAGACTCGCTCACCTTCGTTGTCTGAATCACTATCAGGTTCATCTTCATCCTCAGGGTCAGCGCTGTAATCAGACTCCTTGTTGCCCATGTTGAGCCATTTTCGCATAACCACTCTAGCCCAAAAGAGCTGCAGGCAGGACCAACCCAAACAACATAATTCAGCCAAAGTCCTCTGCAATTTACCTCAGTTTCCCAAAATTAACAAACCCAAAATGGCCAAGACAACACAGGCACTAGCATGCAAAGAGAAACAAAAACAGTACCTGTTGTTGGTGCTCTGACCGTTGCTTCATCTGTTAAAGATGGCTATAAATGAACACAGTATAACGAAGTGATGAAGACGAAGATTAAAGTAAAGCCTGTAAGAAAAAGAAGAACAAGAGAAAAGGGTGCGAGGGAACACGCAGATTCAAGCAGTTAGCCAAATTGCCAAATTTGCTATGAGAAACAATGGCAGTTGAGACTTGGGAGCTGAACATTTTTTACTCGTTTTCTTAAAGCTTTTTGAGGCTTTGAAAGTGGGATTATTATATTATTAATGGAGCATTTTCAGAGGTGCTTAATTTATAAGGTTCCAAGTCAGAATTATTGACAAGAAATATGGGTTTAATTAATACTAATACTTTTTCAATGGCAACTTTATTATCACACATCATTTGACATTTTTACAAGACGGCAGGAGGGGGTAGGCTCGCTGCTACTGCTACCCCTTGGCCAAGAAGGAAGGTTCGGTTATTGGGACCCACCCATTTGACCTTTCTCATTCTGAGAGATCTTAACTATTCATTGTTTTGCCTCAATTTGGTTGCCTGATAATGTTTCCCAATATGGTTTCCTAACATTTTTTTCTTCTAAATTATCAATTTTTTAAGTTTTACTTTATTCAATCAAATTATATTCAATTAAAGTAATTTTATCCAATTAAAAAATGATGTATGTATCTAAGATTAGAATATTATTTTTATAAGCTATTATAAGTGGTCTTGTAATAAAAAATCTATATAATTTGTAAAAAATATTAAGTTTCTATATCATTGTTTGCTCCAAAAATATATATTATTTTTATACACTACTGGAGTCTCCTAAATAATATATTCAATTGTTATCAACTTATCATAAATATAAGTGGCAAGTTTTTTTCCAATTGGAATATTAATAGTGGCGGCATGAAGAAACAACGGGGGACTTGCTGCTTTGGGATGGGTCGCATTCTGGGACTTGTGGCGGCAAAAAAAAGCAACAGAGGAAACAGGGACCACCGCTTTTTGAGTCAATTGGATAGGGACAGGATGAGGATGTGTAGTTCGGAGATGGAATAAACCCTAACTAGGGAGGATAGAATTTTACTTTACTTAAAATTTTATTTTAAATTTTTCAAAAATTAAAAAAA
>JASKGM010000001.1:16018802-16031012 GCA_034509205.1 Ceratonia siliqua | reverse complement strand
TAATAATAATAATAATAATAATAATAATAGATAATGGTATGTGATAAGTGATAGGTAATAATAAAATAAGATATGAAAAAAAATATAAGAGTGGTGTAAGAAAAAATAATATATAAATATAATTATTTTTTAATTAATATGTATTAATCATGTAACAAAAAATAAAAATAAAAATAAATTTATTATAAAAAACAACTTAAGTATGCTAAAAGCAAATGATGATAACATCTTATTTCTCACTCTCACTCTAACGCTTCATATACAAAAACTTTTATATTTACCGTTATTTTAGCTCCCAAGCCTACACTCCAAAAAATGACAAAATAGAATAAAAAAATTAATTCTTTTAAACTTCGCTGATTCCATATATTTTTTAGGCGTTTACTACGTTACTCTTGAGGAATAGGGTTTTAATTTTTAATTTTTTAATTTTTTAATTTTAAGATAAAAGTTAAAATAATTTAAAACTTTTGAAAAATTTTAAAATTTTTTTATAACATAATAATTCAAAACAAAATAGAAAAAAATAATTTTTTTTTATTTTTTCATATATTTTTAAAATTTTTTTAACTTATTTCTTAAAATAAAAATTATAAAAAAATTAAAAGACTTACTATCCCTACTCCTATGATAAGATAGATTTTACCCATTTTTAATGTTTTATTACATGATTAGTATATATTAATTAAAATTATTAAATTGAATACTTAATTGAACGATAAGCGTAATTTGATCAATAATAGTAATTGAGTGTACAATATGTTACGATTAATATAACATTGTAATGAAAAATACAAATTTTTCTAATTTATTCTTTTAAGATATTTATTAATTTTTCACAAGTTATGTGGTGTAGAAACCCTTCACATCAGATTTCCTCGATGGGGTGGAAATTTTGACTTGTATATAAATCACATCTATGTTTTTTTTTTTAAAAAATATTTGGATATTTAGATATTTATTTATTTTTAAATAATTATAATTTATTTAATAAAAAATATATATTTTATACACATTTTAATTATAATAATTTAAAAATTAGTGAATGATAAAAATTAATCAAAAATAATAAAACATGACTTCAAAACAAAAAACTAAAAACTCTGAATCCAGTTTCGTAATTCAGTGATTTTAGCGGAAAAAAGGAGGAAACAAAGAAGCTATTTAGGCCTGGTTCATATTTTTTTTCTTTTTGAGAGAATTTTTTTTAAATAATAAATTTTTATAATATTAAAACTGTTCGTATATTTTTTTAAATTTAAAATAAATAAATTTTTTTAAAGTTTTTTAACTTTAAAAAAATATAAATTTTTTAATCTCTCTAATTAACAAAATTAACAAAATAAAAAATAAATTTTTTTATTATTATATTTAAAAATAAAAAATATTTTCTTTAAAAAAATATTTTAATTTTATAAAATTAACTTCACATTTCATAAAAATTATTTATTTTAAAGAAGATCAAGCATTCCCCCTAAACGCCCCTCCTCATTCAGAGTCGGAGCCGCAGGCAAATTTGGGCCAGCTTTAAAAAAAAAAAAAAAAAAAGTATCCCATGTGCACATTCAACGGATGAGTATCAATTTTTAGGAGTATTAAACTTTATTTCGTTTTGAATTATGGTTCTTTTATATTGTCATTTAGGAGAACATTTTGATCCATAATAAAAAAATTAAATATTATTATTATAAATGTTTTAACATATAAATAACATTTTCTTAAATTTTAATAATAATTTAAAAATAAATTATATAATAAAATATAAATAACAATAATATTATATTACAATAACACAAAAAATATTTCTATCATTTAGGTAAGTTTTAATAACTCATTTAAAATGCGGGATTAAACAAACTAATTTAGCTAGCAGACAAAGAAGAAATTTTTAGGCACAGAAATTTAAATTTTTGATAGATTTAATTATGAAAAACATTTTCAAATCAATTTTTAAATAAATTTGATTTATAAGAAATTAGTATATTAAACTAATCATCAACTAATATGTCTATATATATATAATTGACTAAATTTTAATAGGTATCATTTAAAAAAATTAAATCTTTTCTATAATTGATTCCATATATCATTTGTTTAGATCCAATCAACTTAATTTTTTTCTATTTTTTAACATGACTCACCTGTCTAATACATGTATACTTCCTTTCATACATGTGGTTTACTTTATTATTATTTTAAACCAAATGTACTTAAAATGAATTTTTAGGTAGGAACACTTGCTTTTACAACATTACCCCCATTTACAGACTTTACTGGTCCAAATGATGAAGGGCAATTTTGGCACAAAAGCAAAACAGCCAATTCAGCTACAATGGAATAAATAGACAACCGGCCTTGGTATTTAAATGCAAAAGATAACTGGGAATGGAGGTTTTCTTTGTGCTTTGAACTCAAGAAGCTCAGCCACCGCACCACCACCGTGGAGAGTTAAACTTTTTTCCTGTAAGCAGCCACGCCAATCATGGAGGAAACCAATAATGGTCCATACACAACCAGAAGAGGCAGAAATTAGATGCCTACATACCACCATATTCCCAGAATCATTAGCAACAAAAAACACGGTAACACAGTTTCTTCAAGAGCCTGGCTTTGGCTCTGCCGCTTGTTAGCAGAATGAGTAAAGGCATTTTCTGGTAAGGCAGAGAAATGGGTAGCTCACTGTTCACCGTCCATTCATTTTCACCGATTTTCAATCACTTTGTATATTCCTTTATAGAGATACATGATTTCACATGCTAGTATTGAAAACGTTTGTGTGAAATTGAAGCATCTTATTTCAACAAAAGCCCTACTTCACATGCATTTTGTCTCCTACAGTGGACTTTTATCAGCTTCATCACCATCTTCTACCTTAGAACAACCACTATACAGTGCTTAATCTTCACCACCAAGTCATTTTCAAAACCCAAATGGAAAATTTTGCTCCCTGTAGTCTTACTCCATCTCTGTTATTTTCCTTATTGTTCTTCTGGCTGATTATTACAAAGATAGAAGTCACTTCTCTTTCACCTGATGGACAAGCCCTTCTTTCTCTTCTGTCTGCAAAATCATCCTCCTCTGTTCTCTCCTCATGGAACCCATCAAGCCCAACACCTTGTTCATGGCATGGCATTACTTGTTCTCCTCAGGGAAGAGTCATTTCCCTCTCTATTTCAGATACTTTCCTCAACCTCTCTTCTCTGCCTCCGCAGCTCTCCTCTTTGTCATCTCTACAACTTCTCAATCTCTCTTCCACTAATATCTCTGACTCCATTCCACCCTCCTTTGGCCAACTCTCTCACCTTCGCTTCCTTGACCTGTCCTCAAATTCTCTCACTGGTTCCATTCCTGCAGAGCTTGGTGGGCTCTCTTCGCTTCAATTTCTTTTCTTGAACTTCAACCGATTGACTGGAAGGATTCCTCAGCAACTTGCTAATCTTACTTCACTTGAAGTTCTCTGCCTCCAAGACAATCTCCTTAATGGGTCAATCCCATCACAATTAGGCTCTCTGACATCTCTACAACAGTTTCGGGTAGGGGGTAATGTGCATCTATCCGGAGAAATTCCATCCCGATTAGGACTACTCACCAACCTCACCACATTTGGTGCAGCATCTACTGGACTTTCTGGTGTCATACCCTCTACATTTGGGAACTTGATCAATCTCCAAGTGCTAGCGCTTTATGATACAGAAATTTCTGGTTTAATTCCACCAGAACTGGGGTTGTGTTCTGAGTTAAGGAATCTGTATTTGCACATGAATAATCTGACCGGTTCTATCCCACCTCAACTGGGTAAGTTGCAGAAACTTACTAGCTTGCTTCTCTGGGGAAATACATTATATGGGCCAATTCCAGCTGAGCTTTCCAACTGTTCGTCAATTGTTGTCTTTGATGCCTCTGCTAATGATCTTTCGGGTGAAATACCCGGTGACTTTGGGAAGCTAGTGGTTCTAGAGCAGCTTCATCTATCAGACAACTCACTCACTGGTAAAATACCATGGCAGTTAACCAACTGCACAAGCCTGGCCATTCTTCAGCTTGACAAGAATCAGTTATCAGGTACAATTCCATTGCAGATTGGCAATTTGAAGTTTTTGCAGAGTTTTTTCATGTGGGGTAACTCAGTTTCTGGAACCATACCGTCCTCTTTTGCCAACTGCACTGAACTCTATGCACTTGACCTTTCAAGAAACAAGCTGACAGGTTCCATCCCAGAAGAAATTTTCAGTTTGAAGAAGCTGAGTAAGCTTCTGTTTCTGGGGAATTCACTGTCAGGAGGGTTGCCACCAAGTGTGGCAAATTGTCAGTCATTAGTGAGGTTGAGGCTAGGAGAAAACCAGCTTTCAGGACAGATTCCTGAAGAAATAGGCCAGTTGCAGAATCTGGTGTTTCTTGACTTGTACATGAACCATTTCTCCGGAAGTTTACCCATGGAGATTGCCAACATTACAGTTCTTGAGCTTTTAGATGTGCATAATAATTACATCACTGGAAAAATCCCATCTCAACTTGGGGGGCTTGTCAATTTAGAGCAGCTTGATCTCAGCAGAAACAATTTGACAGGAGAAATTCCTTGGAGCTTTGGAAACCTTAGTTATTTGAGCAAGCTCATCCTCAACAATAATCTACTGAAAGGGTCAATACCAAAATCCATTAGCAACTTGCAGAAGCTAACTCTACTGGATTTGAGTAACAACAGCCTCTCTGGTGACATCCCACCTGAAATTGGTTATGTTACAAGCTTAACCATCTGCTTGGATTTGAGCTCAAATGCATTTACAGGTGAAATTCCAGAGTCAATGGCTGGTTTGGCACTGTTACAATCACTTGATCTCTCTCATAATATGCTTTATGGAAGAATTAAGATTCTGGGTTCCCTCACTAGTCTCGCTTCCCTGAATATCTCCTACAATAATTTCTCTGGTCCTATCCCTGTGACTCCATTCTTCAAAACTCTATCTTCAAATTCTTATCTCCAGAATACCCATCTTTGTCAGTCCCTTGATGGGACCTCATGTTCTTCAAGTCTGATTCAAAAAATAGGTTTGAAATCTGCCAAAACCATAGCTTTAATATCAGTAATTCTTGCCTCAGTTACCATAATTGTCATTGCATACTGGATTCTAGTAACACGGAATCACAAATATATGGTTGAAAAGTCTTTCGGGACAGCAGCTTTTGCTTCAGGAGATGAGGATTTCTCTTATCCTTGGACTTTCATCCCATTTCAAAAACTGAGCTTCACTGTAGATAATATCTTGGATTGCTTGAAGGATGAAAATGTAATTGGAAAGGGTTGCTCTGGTGTTGTTTATAAGGCTGAGATGCCTAATGGGCAGTTGATAGCAGTGAAGAAGCTTTGGAAAGCAAATAAAGAAGAAGAAACAGTAGATTCTTTTGGTGCAGAAATTCAGATACTTGGGCACATAAGACATAGGAACATTGTGAGGCTCCTAGGTTATTGTTCTAACGGGAGTGTTAAACTTCTTCTCTATAACTACATTTCAAATGGCAACCTACAACAACTGTTGCTGGGGAACAGGAACTTAGACTGGGATACTAGGTACAAGATTGCTGTTGGGTCAGCTCAAGGTCTAGCTTACCTTCACCACGACTGTGTTCCAGCAATTCTTCACAGAGATGTTAAGTGCAATAACATACTTCTAGATTCCAAGTTTCAGGCATATCTGGCAGATTTTGGTCTTGCAAAGCTGATGAATTCACAAAATTATCACCAAGCAATGTCCAGAGTTGCTGGGTCTTATGGTTATATTGCCCCAGGCAAGTTCATATGACTCTCCATTTTTATTTTATTTAAATGTTTACATCCTTTACATATTCTACAAAATCAATGCCTTTAGGCTTGTTGATAGTTTGCATCAGAATACTTTCACCTCCTTAATTTACTGTTAAATATGCAGATCTCTCTCTCTCTCTCTCTCTCATTTTTTAAATACACTATCATTTAATCCTTTTTAAAATGATGCTTAGCAGAATCATTAACTGAAATATTAGAGGCTTGTTAAAGGCCATTCACCGGTCGAATTCCTTGAACACTCTTGATTGATTGTGTATAATTGTTTTAGACATTATTCGTTTGTTTGAAAAGGTTGAGAGTGAAGCTGTATTTATTAATGATTATGTTAAGCATAACTTTAAAAATGATTAACTGGTAGCATATTTTAAAAATATAAAAGAGGTTCGTGCTCGTGCATATTTTAATGCTAAATCCAGTCTAAATATACGACATCAAGCTGAGGCAAATTTGGTGATCTATGTTTAGTTTTTTTCGAAGCTGCTTGAAATTCTCAGTTCTAATCACGTTAATCACCAATGCAGAGTATGGCTACACCATGAACATAACAGAGAAGAGTGACGTCTACAGTTACGGAGTGGTTTTGCTGGAGATACTAAGTGGGCGAGGTGCTGTTGAATCCCATGTAGGAGATGGGCTACACATAGTTGAGTGGGTCAAGAGGAAGCTGGGAAGCTTTGAACCAGCTGTGAAAATCCTAGACACCAAGCTCCAAGGTCTTCCAGATCAAATGGTGCAAGAGATGCTTCAAACGCTAGGAATTGCTATGTTCTGTGTGAACTCTTCACCAGCAGAACGCCCCACAATGAAGGAAGTGGTGGCCTTACTAATGGAGGTGAAGAGCCCACAAGAGGAGGTGGGAAATACCTCTCAACCTCTAATAAAGCAGTCCTCAAATTAAAGTTGATACTTTCTTTTTTCTCTCTTTTTTTGTTTCATTTGGCCCCGGCTAGGTTTATCAGCTGTGAAAACGACTCTAGTACATTGGTTCATTTTTCTTTCTTTTACTTCCAAGGGTTACTGATTGAACATCATCTTTCCCAAGATGGAAACAAGAATGCTATTATTGTGGAAACTTGAGAGTAGGAACTAATGGAGGTGATGCTGCATTAAAACGGTTACTATTGTACAGAAAATTAGAAATATAAATATGGGTTATCTGTATCTGCAGCATGTGATTGTGAAGTACTCATTTGTTGCCACAAATTATTGTTGGTAACCATGCCTTGGTCTATTTCATGTCATATTAAATTGATGAACAGTGTCAACTTTTAGGCCAAAAAATTTCTTAATGCTAACGTGGATGGCTTGCTTATAACCGAGGAAGCGAATTAGTTCAAATATGTGCGAGTTGGGCCTGAACATTATCCGATTGCAATGCCAAAAACAAAATTGTTGAACATTTGGATTAATTGATGTGGAGTAATGCGATTTATACAAACGTAATTCATAAACTGTGTATAAACTATTTAAGTGGCTGCATTGGAATTCAATTATATGCTCATTTCAGCAGTTTGTACACTGTTTGTGAATGATGTTTATGTAAATAGCTTTACCCTTCGTGTGAGACAACTCCAAAATTTGTCATCTATGCCGGCTGAATCGTCCCAGTATTTCTGCATAAAATTCTGCAGATAATTTCTTTCAAATTCTGTCTAGTTGAATGGTCCCAGTAAATTCTCACTGTTTAAACAAAAGGGTAGAGAGAGAGAGGGCAAGTGAGGGAACTGAAAGGTGTGGGGCTGGTAGAAGAAATCTGTCTATTCCTAAAGTTTCAAGTAATACCACAGCCACACCCATGAAATTCTGCACACATGATACCTTGAGTTAATAAATGGCTGAAAACTAATGCTTTCTGCAATGCATTTATCGTCATATATTTTGAAGCCAATAGATAAAGGAAAATGAAGTAAAGAGCAATTATTCATTCAGGCATCTATATGTAGGGGTAGGGGAAGGACCAACGTTGCAGTATATTAGGAGACAAAGGAAACAAGGCATGCTTCCCTCCCCTTCCACACATGCCTTAGCATTCAGTAGGTATGTCACAAACCCGGTTTATATAAAATATAAATAAATTGAGTTAATTATGAATAGATATATAATTATGTTAAAAGTGGGTCTCATTAAAAAGTATAGATGATATACTTACAAATTTTTTAATTATTATTTATTTTACGTAACTTTTGTATTATAGAAGATAAATTCTTAAGAAGACCTAATTTAAAAAAAATTAATAAATTAAGTTAATTTTGAATAGACATTTATACATTTTTTAATATGGCTCACTAAAACCGATCTCTTATATATATTTATGTTTATTTATAATTAGTTTAATCTATTAATTTAAAATATTGTATTCTTTACACCACTTCAATTTTAACAACTAACCTTATTCATATTAAAATAACGTCTCAATAGTCACTTCCATTTCTTTTAAAAACTCGAGTATCCAAAACTAGACATTACATGTAAAAACAGAGTAGAAGAAGATATCTCTTTAAAAATTAAAAATAAAGAGATTTGTCTGTCCAATTTTGAAAATTTGAGAATATACCTTTTGTCCACAAAAGACAGAGCAGCTATCTATTTCGCAAAAGTAGTAAAGGAGTAGGCTCATCCTCTACTTGCTGTCGGCTTCAAATGTGCGTTTCATTAAATTCTTTCCTCCAAACGCCTGGCCCTCAATTCTACTACCCATTATTAATTTGACAATGTAATGGCCCACTTTGTAGGAACTAGGAAACAAAGAAGAAAGAGACTGTTCAAATTCGGTTAAAGTCACATTTTAAAAGGCTAGTTAATTTACAAATTATGTACTAACGGTTAATATAGCTGTATTTGAATTTAACGAAACAGATATAAGGCTACTTAGGTAAATTTTATTCAGAAATTTAAGGTGACATGTATGTTCGAATTCGGTTCAAAGTCATATTTTTAAATAAGTAATATTACTTACATAAATTTTATTCATAAAATATGTACAAATGGTAAAAATGACTGTATTTGAATTTAAAAAAAAAAGTTAAAATAATATGATTCAAAAGTAATAATCTCAACAATATGTAAATAAAATTTATATAAATAACTTTCTAAGAGTTCTAAAGTGTTGCCAACCACTTATAAAAGAGAAATGCTCATCTTATAAAAACTATATCACTCACAACAAATTCACTAATGCTAGTATGTCATATTGACTACTGAGTTGTTAAAACTTGACGTGATATGATGGATGTGATAAGGTAAAATGAGTTTGTAAGATTTGTGAGTAAAAAATTTGTGACATTACACCTTAAGAAAGTGTACAACGATGATGATGATTATTTTCCTCAAATAAATAGCAACAAAAGGTACCAAACAATAATTCAAAAGAAAATATTGGAATTTGAAAATACAGTGTACTTAAAATAGATGCATCAGACCAATAAAGAGTAATCATGTCAAGTTATTTTTCAATGGTCCCACATCTAACATGTCATTGAACTCATTAGTCTAATGCATCAATTTTAATTTACCTAAAAATTTCTCATATATTTAACAACTATTATTTAAAGAGTTCTAATTATTTTTTTCATCTTTACCTTTCTATATTAGAAAAATGGGGGAGAGGTAGATAATGGAAGTGAGAACTCATC
Organism: Ceratonia siliqua; assembly: GCA_034509205.1. Taxonomy (NCBI): domain Eukaryota; kingdom Viridiplantae; phylum Streptophyta; class Magnoliopsida; order Fabales; family Fabaceae; genus Ceratonia; species Ceratonia siliqua. The sequence continues at coordinate 16,021,559 of JASKGM010000001.1, read as the reverse complement.
ATCTAATGAATCTTTCTCATACTCCTCTATCTTCGTTTCTCCAGTGAAGGCACAGCAGTTCCAAATTTCACTGCATTCTTCATTAGTGAAAACCACATGCAATTTTAGATCTAAGAACTTAAAAATAGAGCAATACCGGTGATAAATTATCCACTGGTAGGCCCTAATATTGCACAAGTTCTCAACCATTTGTTCATCCAGGTTTAGACTATAATTTCTGGAGAAACCATAAAATAATTTGCTCAATTAAGAGATACTCCCTTTCAGGTATTTCCAGAGATACTATAGTTCAAAACTTCAAAACAATCTTTTTGAAATTTACTTTCTTCTTTGGTGCCTCAACTTATTCCAAAACGATGACTCGTAATGATATTAAAGAAGAAAATGAAATATCTTACAGCACCGTTTTAGAATAAAGTGTTTTTGAAGGCACCAGAAAATAATTTACTAATGAATTAAAAAAAATGTCAATAATGCAGATTCAGAAAAATGGTATCTTACAGTAAAAGAATGGAAGACATTCCACGTTCTGTAAGATTCTTCTTTCCTTGACTTATCTGTGGAATGTCTTGTTTTTCAGTGTTGACAATGATAGACCTGTGAAAATGTCTGAGAAAGAAAAGTATACAACAAGCCCTACCACATAAGAAATCATGCATGTCCTAATCTTGCTCTTTTTCTTGATCAGATTCTTTCTTTATTTTCACTTTTAAATAGACATGAATGAACTTCAATAAAGTACAAAAAAAGGAAGAAGGCTATGTTTGGGGAACAATGAGAGGAAAGAAAACAACTACTGAATCAAAATGTACAATGTATGCCAGCATGCATTGTCTATATGCATTGAACATTCTTGTTCCTCTTATATGAAATGTAAGAGATTATGACAAAACTATTCATGTGCCTTTATTTAATAGCTTTAAAAGCTTTTGAATTGATTTGGTCCTTGACATGAAACTTTGGAGAACCACACCTCAAAAGCTAATTCATGAGGTTAGAGGGCCCAAAATTCATATACCCCACATCAAAATTCCATAATTCTAATGTGGGACTCAAGTCCAATACCTTGCAATTGAGATCATAACATCCTCACATATCTTCCATCCCCTCAGCCTTAATCGCTAGCAGCTCAAGAGAAATATAATTTTGCCTTTATTTTCTAGTAAATATCTGTCAGTTTATCATCTTAAATTACATGAAGCACATGATATGGTCATTGTCATAAAGACTTTTAAGTCACATTTGGTAAGTGGCAATGGGACACTAATTTTCCAACTTCGTTGAAGCTTATTTATAATATATTCAAATATGAGATATGTGGAAAGTTCAGGATTCCATGTTGGTTTAATAAATGTCAAAAATAGGAATCTTGAATTTTCTATTTATCTCATACCCAAATATCACATTAACAAATTTTAAAATATTTGATAAATCAAGATATCCACTTACGTATTCCTTTTTTTCATAGGCCATTAGCCAGCAAAATATGCTCTCTTTTCTTTTTCTCTGCATATTGCACACTTTCATTTCTCCCATCCTATCTTCCTTCTTCTGATTGTTCCCAATCAAAGCCTTAATAGCTAGGAGATCAAGAGCAATGCCACTTCTTATTTCCAGTAAAAATCTCTTTTAAGTATAGAGTTTTTTATTGGGTAAAAGAAGAAATTTTATTAGAGAAGAAAGGTAGAGAGGTAAAGAGGCGGAGGGCAGATATTCCTCCTAAAAGGAAGCCAAAAAGCATAAACCAGGAAAAAATGAGCAAGACATATTAGCTAAGAAAAGCTTGTCAATCTCTCTGCAAGCCAACAATGAGAAACCCTCTAAAACAAGGCACTAGCTGAGCATCATAAATGACTGCACATTGACACTGCCTATGAGCCTTGCATTCTTGACTCGTTCCAAAACCTCTCAATTAGCATATCAGATAGTGCTCCAAGATGACGGAGCTGATTCCACAATTAGTAAATTTTTACTGTAAGATGATTATTTTCAAATTACATACTGGACTTCATGTGGTCTTTACCAATTACAGACTTTTAGAGAATTCGAATGTTTCTTTTTTCACCAAAAGTCATACTCATACATGCAGTATCAAAACGTGGCAGTAACAAATGAAAGGATCTTTTGATCAATTCAAATTTACATGAATATAACTGTTGCAATTTATGATGAAAGCAAAGGTATGATGAATGGGAAGGCTTGCTTACTTTTAGTGTAAACACGCATACTCACTGTGGCAATCCCCTCCGCTTATATATTTATCCAAACTGGATAAATATGAATACAAAAGATGATCCTCCTAGAGGATGACAACTTCTAAAGATAATAATAAGGAATAACTACAAGACTCCAAGATAATAATAAACTCCTCATCCCTTAACACTTCTACTTGATTTGTAAGACTTATATCCTGAATAATTGATAGGTTTCTCAACAATAACATACTTCTCTTTTGAATTTTCTGTAACTTCATTCTTCTAATACATGCAATCCCAAAGTACAATATCACATCCTCAAATATTCATGCTTTATGGTACACTAATTATTATCTGTTTAATCAAGCTGACCTCAATTCATTTGTACTTTTGAGCAATTAGATGGCTTAGGATCCTTTCATGTTAAGAGAGAATATGATAGGCCCTTGGTGACTAAGGTTTATGCAAGAAAGAAAAAACAGTAACAACCTCAGCATTTAGGAAAAATAAGGGGAACAGTTGAGAATTTAAAATGTGAGAAGTTAGTGACAGTTTTCTAACA
>JASKGM010000001.1:15996168-16018702 GCA_034509205.1 Ceratonia siliqua | reverse complement strand
AAAAAAAGACTCATCCAAACAGGCAGTCATTGAGGTGAAACTCCATCCAATTCAATCCAAGATTTATTTTTCTTCTGAAATTTAAGTTCTTGATGTCTATGTATTTGACTTCTACCCTTGTACCCTTTTTCCTTCTGAAAGTGAAGGTCCTGAGACCATATAAATTAAAAAAAAAACTACTTTTATTCATGTATTTTAAGAAGAATTGTTACTTTTCTTTCTATTGCCTTGAATAAGTTTAGAACAATATTTTATAATAAAAAAATAAAAAATTTTATAGTATTATTTTAAAATATAAGACCTGAAAACACCAAAAAATAATTTATTGATTTTTAAACTCTTTTCAAAATCTTACTCTATAATATTAATTACTGATATTCCTCATGTTCCTGAAGTTCATAACTTTTAGTGCCTGTGCAAAAAAGAATTTTACAAAATGCTTGAAATTTTTTAGATAAAAATTCTATTTTTATTATTGAAATTATGTTATTATCAATTTAATATTTTATAACTTTTTGTATTATTTTAACATTCGAAGATATGATTTTATTCTCATTTTATCATTTTAGGGTCCTAAAATAATACAAATATTATCTTCAATAATATAAAAATTTTGGTATTAAAATGATACAGAAAATCTATACAGTATCAGATTAATAATGCTAATGGTACCATTTTTGAAATATCAAAATAGAATTTTTGTGAAATTTTTTTACCGTCTTTGACAATGGCAACATTGCCTCTTCAACTTTTGAAGCAACCTCTGGATTTCAGTGCACCTGGGAACCTCCAACAACTCGTGTACAGCAGCCACCATTTACTCAGAATTTGAACCTCTGATCCTTCCATGTCAACTGCAATTTGACCTTATTCTTATCAGACTCCGATTTTCAAATGCTTGCCCTTCTTCCACCGTATGGCACAATTTACTACGAAATCTTAGCCCAGCTACATCAATTCTCCATGCAACACATCCTCGAAGCAGGTTCAGGAACGTGGGCATTTTATCGAACAGGTTATCTGCAAAACTCAGCTTACTCAATTCTGCATATTAAGGACATGCTATGATCATCTAATACTGATCCATACAAATTTGTCGAGTTTTAAGTTTAAATCTTCTAAAAACTGATAAAATTAGAGTCATAATTTTGGTTCTTAATCAAGTCTAATGAAATTTGTGTTCATTTCAACCACATCAATCAGCCAATTGCAAAACAAGAAGATAATCATTAATCAACCCAATTGATGCAAAAGATAGAGAATGTAACTAGCACCTTATGATCATTAAATAATTAAGGCACCCTTCTTGATATGGGAATGTAAACTAGGCCTTCCATTCCAAAAGGCCAAAAAAAAGAGAGAAAAGAACAGTCAAGGGAAATCATAGGCGCCCCTTAAAGGTCCTCAATTCAAAAATTTTGTGACATTTATGAGAGTTAAGCCTCGTGCAGCTGAACTGCGAGAAAACAGTCAAAACCTAAACCCTAATAAAAACCCTAATCGTTCCCTGTGCCCTAATTTATTCCAAAACCATCTCTCTCTCTCATGTGACATATAATTTTCTTTTGCTCCACTCCCAAAACCAACCCACTTCCCCCTCCTCGGTAACCAAGTCGCTCTAAACAGTAAAAAGGATAAACAAACAAAGTAAAACTTAACAAAAATTTACACTGCCAAATTCGTCCTTCTCAGCCACATGCTCCTACAGGAAGTTCCTCCATATCTACGCTACACCTTGCACTAAAATCCTTTATAAATGACACTTCAAATAAAACTAAGACCACGTTTAAGGTCTCTTAGTTTATACAAAGAAAAAGACATTGAAATTGTTTTGCTTACTCCAAACCTTTCATCTTTCACCTTTCACAATCTCCCAAGCTGCCTCACTCCTATATATTATCATCAAAGTACTCTTACTGTTCCCAAGGAAGGCAGCCTCACTGTATGGGCCATGCCAAGCCAACCCCTTTTAAAAAAAAACGTATTTTTTAAAATATATATATAAAAAATCATATAAAATTATTGCTATTTATTTTTATACTATCGACCGAAATGCAACATGTCCTGTTATATTACAGTACACCAGTGCAACATGACGGATCCGTTACCCGGACGTACTGTCCAAATCCAACCCACTTACCAGATGGATTGAGACAAAGTACTTACTACTTAGCCTCAGCACTTAATTTTGTTGAATTTTGATGTAAGTGCCATTTTACCTTTTATTGAATTTTTGCCAGATTCATTAAAAAGTCTACAAAATTATAGGTGTATAAATAAGTGAAACTATTCTAAAACTCTGGGTTTAACTCGTTTAAAGTTAAATTTTGATTCGACTTATTTAATCAACATGTTTTGTTTTACCACAATCTTTAATTTGATTAAAGTTCAAATTTGAATTCAAAAATCATTATTTTGTCTTCTTTTTTTAAATTTATGGTATATGAACTATACAATGAGAAATCAAAATTATACCATTGGTACAAAATAGATAATAGGGAATTCTATACCCTATACTTTAATGATTTTCTATACCCTATTATCTATTTTGTTTTTCTTCTATTTAATTCGTTTATTAACTGTTATTTGTTAGAGTAACATTTACCCATGTTGTGTGGTTTAGAGAAACCTTGGCCATTAATTAGAGTCGGTAAATGGTGCGAGACTTTTGGTTTGTATGGTAAAAGTCAGCCATTTCAGCAGATAAAGGAAGAAATAAAAAATCTGTTGAGCCTTAGCCCACTCCCCACTTATTGTTAGATAAACACCTCTGCTCAGAGACGAATAACGCCAAGGCAGGGGCAGAAGAGGTAACTGGTGCAAACAATGAAGGGCAATTTGGTACATTAGATAACAACATAAGCAGCCAAACCAACGAATAAAAAACTAGGCTTAGTATTCAAATGCAAGAGATAACTGGGTGTGGAGGTTTCCAAGTGCTTTGAACTCAAAAAAAGCTAAGCCACTGCACTGCCACCGCCGAGCTAAACTCCATTACCTCTAAGCAGCCACGCGAATCATGCAAACCAATAATGGTCCATACACCAGAAAAGCCAGAACTTAGATAGCTATATGCTACCATTCCCACAACCATTATCTCCAAAATCACGGTAACGGCAGCATAGTCAGCATTCATCAGAAGCCTGGCTTTGGCTCTGCCATTCGGTAGCAGAAAGACTGGAGGAAAATGCATTTTCTGGTCAGGCAGAGAAATAGGTAGCACTCTTCACCGTCCACTCCTTCTTTGACCAATTTTCCACTGCCCTATCTTCCTTCATAAAGATACATGACACAATCTCTTTTGTTTCACATGCAAGTATTGACAACGTTTGTGTGAAATTTAAGCATCTTGCCTCAGTAGAAATCTCCTTCACATGCATGTTATCTCCTAGAGTGGACTGTTATCAGCTTCACCACCATCTTCAACAGCAGGAAGACTAATTCAGTGACCTTAGAAGTTAGAACCACCATTCCATTAGACCCAGTTCTTACTCTTCACCATCAAGTCACTTTCGTAACCAAATGGAAAGTTTTGTTCCCTCTAGTGTTACCCCGTCTCTGGTATTTTCTCTATTCTTCTTCTGGCTGACCATAACAAGGACAGAAGTCACCTCTCTCTCACCTGATGGAGAAGCCCTTCTTTCCCTTCTGTCTGCGTCTGATCCTTCTGCTAAATCATCCTCCTCTGTTCTTTCCTCATGGAACCCATCAAGCCCAACACCCTGTTCATGGCAGGGCGTTACTTGCTCCCCACAAGGCAGAGTCATTTCCCTTTCTATTCCAGACTCTTTCCTTAACCTTTCCTCTCTGCCTTCCCAGCTCTCCTCTTTATCATCTCTACAACTTCTCAATCTGTCTTCCACCAATCTATCTGGATCCATTCCACCCTCCTTTGGCCAACTCTCCCATCTTCGCCTCCTTGACCTCTCCTCAAATTCTCTCACTGGTTCCATTCCTGCAGAGCTTGGCAAGCTGTCTTCGCTTCAATTCCTTTTCTTGAACTCCAACAGATTATCCGGAAGGATTCCTCAACAGCTTGCTAATCTTACCTCACTTGAAGTTCTTTGCCTCCAAGACAATCTCCTTAATGGGTCAATACCATCGCAATTAGGCTCTTTGACATCTCTACAACAGTTCCGGATTGGTGGTAATCCATATCTAACTGGAGAAGTTCCATCACAATTAGGATTACTCACCAACCTCACCACATTTGGTGCAGCGGCCACTGGACTTTCAGGTGTTATACCCTCTAAATTTGGGAACTTGATCAATCTTCAAACGCTAGCACTTTACGATACAGAAGTTTCTGGTTCAATACCACCAGAGCTTGGCTTGTGTTCTGAGTTAAGGAACCTGTATTTGCACATGAATAAGCTGACCGGTTCTATCCCACCTCAACTGGGTAAGTTGCAAAAGCTTACTAGCTTGCTTCTTTGGGGCAATGCATTATCTGGGCCAATCCCTGATGAGATTTCCAATTGTTCATCACTTGTTGTATTTGATGCCTCTGCTAATGAAATTTCTGGTGAAATACCGAGCGACTTTGGGAAGCTAGTGGTTCTAGAACAGCTTCATCTATCAGACAATTCACTCACAGGGAAAATACCATGGCAGTTGAGCAACTGCACCAGTCTCGCTACTCTTCAGCTTGACAAGAATCAATTATCAGGTACAATTCCATGGCAGGTTGGGAGTTTGAAGTTTTTGCAGAGTTTATTCTTGTGGGGCAATTCTGTGTCTGGAACCATACCATCCTCTTTTGGCAACTGCACTGAACTTTATGCACTTGACCTGTCGAGGAACAAGCTAACAGGTTCGATTCCAGACGAAATCTTCAGTTTGAAGAAGCTGAGTAAGCTTTTGCTTCTGGGAAATTCTTTATCCGGAGAATTGCCACCAAGTGTTGCGAATTGTGAGTCTTTAGTGAGGTTGAGGCTTGGAGAAAACCAGCTTTCAGGACAGATTCCTAAAGAGATAGGCCAACTGCAGAACCTGGTGTTCCTTGACTTGTACATGAACCATTTCTCTGGAAGTTTATCGGTCGAGATTGCGAACATCACAGTTCTTGAGCTTTTAGATGTGCATAATAATTATATTACTGGGGATATCCCATCTCAGCTTGGGGAGCTTGTAAATTTAGAGCAGCTTGATCTCAGTCGAAACAGTTTGACGGGTGAAATTCCTTGGAGCTTTGGAAACTTCAGTTATTTGAACAAGCTCATTCTCAACAATAATTTGCTGACAGGGCCAATCCCAAAATCCATTAGAAATTTGCAGAAGCTAACTCTACTGGATATGGGTTATAATAGCCTCTCTGGTGACATCCCACCTGAGATTGGTTATATTACAAGCTTAACCATCAGTTTGGACTTGAGCTCAAACGCATTTACAGGAGAAATCCCTGAGTCAATGGCTAGTTTGACACAGTTACAATCACTTGATCTTTCTCATAATATGCTTTATGGAAGAATTAAGGTTCTGGGTTCCCTCACCAGTCTCACTTCCCTGAATATCTCCTACAACAACTTCTCTGGTCCTATCCCTGTAACTCCTTTCTTCAGAACTCTGTCTTCAAATTCATATCTTCAGAACTCCCATCTTTGTGAATCCCTTGATGGTACCACATGTTCAAGTCTGATTCGAAAAAATGGTTTAAAATCTGCCAAAACCATAGCTTTGATATCAGTAATTCTTGCCTCGGTTACCATAATTGTCATTGCATCATGGATTCTAGTAACACGTAATCACAGGTATATGGTTGAAAAATCTTTTGGGACAACAGCCTCTACATCAGGAGCTGAGGATTTCTCTTATCCTTGGACTTTCATCCCATTTCAAAAACTAAACTTCAGCATTGATAATATTTTGGATTGCCTGAAGGATGAAAATGTGATTGGAAAGGGTTGCTCTGGTGTTGTATATAAGGCTGAAATGCCTAATGGGGAGTTGATAGCGGTGAAGAAGCTTTGGAAAGCAAACAAAGAAGAAGAAATAGTGGATTCTTTCGCTGCAGAAATTCAGATTCTTGGGCACATCCGGCATAGGAACATTGTGAGGCTTCTAGGTTATTGTTCTAACAAGAGTGTTAAGCTTCTTCTCTATAACTACATTTCAAATGGCAATCTAAGACAGCTGTTACAAGGGAACAGGAACTTAGACTGGGAAACTAGATACAAGATTGCTGTTGGGTCAGCTCAGGGTCTAGCATATCTTCACCATGACTGTGTGCCAGCAATTCTTCATAGAGATGTTAAGTGTAATAACATACTTCTAGGTTCCAGGTTTGAGGCATATCTGGCAGATTTTGGTCTTGCAAAGCTGATGAATTCACCAAATTATCACCATGCAATGTCCAGAGTTGCTGGATCCTATGGTTATATTGCCCCAGGAAAGTATTTGATTTTCCTTTCATTTTAACCTTGTTTAAATGCTCACATCCTTTAAATATTCTACATAATCAATGCCCTTATATTTGTTGATTCCAATTTTAGTTTGCATCAAGCTGAGGCATATTTGGTGATTAGTGCTTTGTTAATTAAATTTTAAAGCTGCAAAATACTAACCATGTTAAATACAAATGCAGAGTATGGCTACACCATGAACATAACAGAGAAGAGTGACGTCTACAGTTATGGAGTGGTTTTGTTGGAGATACTAAGTGGGCGTAGTGCTGTTGAATCCCATGTAGGAGATGGGCTACACATAGTTGAGTGGGTCAAGAGGAAGATGGGAAGCTTTGAACCAGCTGTTTCAATTCTAGATACAAAGCTCCAAGGTCTACCTGATCAAATGGTGCAAGAGATGCTTCAAACACTTGGAATTGCTATGTTTTGTGTGAACTCTTCACCGGCAGAGCGCCCCACAATGAAGGAAGTGGTGGCCCTACTAACAGAGGTAAAGAGCCCGCCTGAGGAGATGGGGAAGACCTCCCAGCCTCTAATAAAGCAGTCCTCAAATCAAAGTTAATTTTTTTACCCTTTTTTTTTTCCTTTTCATTCTCTCTTTCACTTCCAAGGGTTATTGATTGATTATTATCTCTCCCAAGATGGAAAGAATGCTATTAATGTGGAAACTTGAGAGTAGGAAGCTAGGGAAACTGATATTTGATTCAAACGGCTATCATTGTACAGTTTAAGAAATATGAGTATCTGTTATCTGAAGCATGTGATTGTGACGTACTCATTTTTACTTGCCACCTTACTGCTTACAACCAGGCTATTTCGTTTCATAGCATCTTTCCAAGCACCCCTTTTGGCTTATTCCATGTCATACGGAATTGCTGAATAGTTGGCTTAGTTGACGTGGGGTTACACCAAAATTTGTCATTTATGCTATTCAAATGGTCCCAGCATTTCTGCCAAAAATTCTGAGATAACTTTCAGATTATGCATAGGACATCTACATAAGGATAGCTTAAAGGGAATTCTTTCTTTCCCTAAGAAAATTCTCACTTTTTAGACGAAAGGTGGTGAGAAAGCGAGAGAGCCGAAAGGGGTGGGGATGGTAGGGAAAATCTGCATGGTCATTGAGTTCCCTTGAGTAATAATCGGTTGAAAACTAATAATGCTTTTCTGCAGACAAATTTGCAAGTGTTTTAAGAAACTTTGATGCCTGTTTGAAGGAAAAGTAAGCAAAGAGCAATGATTCATGCATCCAACTTATGTAGGGCCAGCGTTGCAGAATGTCAAGAGAGAAGTAGAAAACAAGCCATGCTTCCCTTCCCTTCCCCCCATGCCTTTGCAGACAGTAGATTTGTCTCACATATCACATAATTCCTCTTCTCCATCAATATTTTTGAATTATTCGGAAGTCTTGGTCAAAAGGAAGAGCCCACATGTTCATCAGTTTGTCCTTTCTCTTTCACTCTAGTTTCTTGCTTAGCTGCTTAGCATGTCTCTAGCCGTTTATAAGATAACAGTTATTTTCGTAATCATCGTACAAATATAGGATTACATGGATGTAAGTATCCAATTAGACCTGGTCAATAGCCTCGCTAAGAGCCTAGCATTTGTCAGCTTTTAAGAGTTCAAACTCAACTAGTTCTATATAAAACAAAATGCAAAACTTGCTTGATCATGTGTTTTTACCAAAATATTTTGTACTTTCAACTTCATGTGTTCGAGTCTTTGCTCCAAAGGCCTAGCCGTCAAGCCTACCAATAATATAATAAGGCGAGAGGGTAGTTTATTCGTCGCATCGCAAGAGAAAAGCTAAATAATTTTTACATTAAAAATTGTTTAATAATCACTTTTATATTGCAAAAATTAGGTAAAAACTAGTGCTGTTTAAAAGTTCTGCCAAATACTAAAGTTGATTAAAAATCACTTCTTAACCTTAAGCAACCTGTCACTTATAGGACTTGGGGAAAAAAAATTGAATATAAATACTATGGAAAAGTGGAGTAAGTACATACAAAGAATTTCAGATAAATTATTTTTTGGTGGCTCCAAAAACAAGTGATTTCACCTTTTTAGTATCATTATAATGCATAGTTATGAAATTATTTGAAGCACTAAATTTTATGAGTTAGCATTACGAAATATATTTTTGAAAGCACTGAATAAAATTATCAAATATTTTTTTTATATTTGAAAATATGGAGGGAAGAGTTGATAACAGTTAACAGAAGATTTAGCTGCTCTTCCATCTTGGGTTTCCCAAAGATAGCATAGCATTAATCTTCGGGTACAACTTCTAACTATCATATTCTTAATCCATTTTTCCACAAACATGTTGTAGGCTGTAGCGCTCTAATCCAGATTTGGAGCAATGCCAGAAGAAGTAAAGGAATCTGTAATTTTACAAGTAGAACCCAGAAACTAGAAGTGATATTAAATCCATAAAGAACTCAACATTTGAAGCAATGTCAGTAATAATTTCAACCACAAGTAAGCATCGTCCAATCCTGCACAATAACCTGTTCTCAACCAGTTATAACTCCCTGTTAGGATCATATAAAACTGTTCTTTTAATAATGAGGAAAGGAATCCATCAGTTAACAAAACGATATCAGGTCAGACATTTTTTTTTTTGCAAGTGTTTCTGTCATTATCTTATCAATCTGGATATTGTGGGAACAGTTCCACAGCGAAAAGGTATAGACAGGAAACAATATCTTGTTTTTCTGGGTTGACAATGAAAGACCTGTAGACATGTCTAATAAAATAAAAAAGTGGACACCAATCCAATCCCCACTGTATCAGAAACCATGTCATAGTCAAGTTCATTTTCTCGATCAAGTTGTCTTCGCCATCTCTGGTTTACTTCTAATTAGACATGTGGGGTATATACTTCAGAAAAAGTACAAATGAAAAAGAAGATAGATCAACTTAAGCTTTATATGGCTAAAATCGGAAAAAAGAAAGAAATGGACAAAAGGAAAATGCAGTGTTTGAAAACATACATATTGTCTACATGCATTGGACATATTCATTCCTCCCACATTCCTTCCTCTCATTGTGTTTCTTAATGCGGTCTAAATTGTAAGTAGTTCATGAGCAAAGCTGTTTCATCTTGATTGTTCAGCGACACATCTATGATCTATTAGCACCTTAATTAGATCCATCTATTTCCAATTTGAGGCAGTGAAAAATGAAAGGATCTCCCTATCACTTAACACACATTGAAATTCTCTTCGACATTTTCTGATGCCTTCATTCTTCTAAAAGCGCAATTCCAAATATTACAGGATAATCTCACTAATCATTATCTGTTCAATTGAGCAGTAAAATCAAAAGTAGTTCACCAGGACAACGATGGTAAAAACTTTCCACACGAAAACTCCTTAATCCAAAGTTTCTGGTCCATTCATACCCTCAAGAATGAACTCAGAGAATATCCAATCTTTTCAATATTAACCATCACTAACCATAGGCAAACATAGCCGGTAGCCCACATCTATGTCAGCAACGATCAATAAATTAACTTGGCTAAATAAGCAACTGTAAAATCATCTTACAACTCGAGTCTGAAAATGTGCATGAGTATGCTTGTATTCATACGCTAATTTATGGACTTTTTTCTAAATGTATCGAAAGTCAAATTAACTAGTTTGCTCACCTGCTTAATTACCACAGAAGTCGCAGAGTCCCAAAATCTCATCGTATGATATTTAATTGATTGAGTCACATGACGATCAACCCCATAAAACAAATAAAACTAAAATGCCACAACTAGTTAATATTTATTGGTTATGAATACATGAAGTAAAGCATGTACTAACCATCAAAACAGTATAATCAAATTGTAGATAGCTTTAGGGTTAATGAACATCAATCCATTAACAAAGAACAACATCAAGCCAAATGGGGAAAAAAAAAAAACAGCATTCCATATGCTGCCTATTGCACTTAAATTGTAATGATCAATGCACAACAGTCTCCAGATAAGAGCACGCAGCCAATGCATTTTATTCAAAATTAAAGCCAATTTAATACCATAAAAATCTGTTAGCTACAATATTGAAACATAGAGCCCAATAACCCATTAAGAAACAAATTTAGATGAAAAATGAGGAAAAACCCATCTCTTACTCATCCAACTGTTGAAGCTCAGCTTTTAACTGCTCAATCTTCAGACCCATTGACCTCTGCAAAGCTGCCCTCTCGCTTTCTGGCAACCTGGCCAACAACCCCTCGAACATTCCCAAGACTTCAGAGACAGCAGCACGAGCACACTCAGCTTCTTCGTCGAAATACACAGTGTCTTTGGACTCCAAGGCCATCTCTATTTCTTCCCTTGCTTCTGCAAACTTGAGATTGATCATGTCCACCTCCTTGTTCTGATCCAACTCGGGACCCGAGTTAGCAGACCCGGAACTGTAATTCCTCAGATTGTGATGAGAAATGAATTGAGTCCGAGAAATGGTCGAAAAAGAGTCGAAACTTGAGGTGGGTGTGCCGGGAATCGATGGTTCTGTAGATGAAGGTTCGTTAGAAGAATATCTGGATAGAATCGTCGAAGGCGAATCGATGGAAGATGAAGTGGCTTTTGGATACTGACGAGAAGGGTATCGGTGGAACACATTAAAGAGTGAAACTTGAACACGTCGATTCATTTTCGCTTCGTTGTGTTCCCAAAGCAAGAGCAGCAACGGCGAGAGAGAGTCAGAGACCCTTCGCTTAAGCTTAAACCTTGATGAGGGGTTTGTTCAAGTGAGAATAATTTTCCCTTTTTTGTTTTCCGCTTCTCTTGTGAAAGAATAATTAAAAATGTTATTGGAGAATTTGGGGTATCTGAATATGATTATCTAATTTTAAATTAAAATTAATTATTTTCGATTATAAAATTCTCTTATTTGAATCTTTTGATTATAAATTAGTTGAGTTGTAATTCAGGTAACTAGATGAATTTATGTTAAAAATTAGATATATGTTCACCTCACACATTTTACAAATTTTTATATTTGAATCTTTTTATGTAAAGAAAATATAATATCCTCATGTTACATTAAAAGAAAAGAGATAATATACATGAATTTTAAAATAAAATAAAAAGACCCATTAATCAAATAAATTAAATCTCATATACTACGCTTTCCTTAATCTCCTCCAGCTCGCCGATTATAAGCATGTCACTTTGATGACAATATTTTATTACTGAACTGAAAATATAGATGCAAGGTCCTCAAGGGTATAAGAACCTGATGATTTTGGTTAGAACTTGCAAGAGTGATATAACCAAAGAAAAATAGAAATGGGAAGAAGGAATATGACAGCAACTGTAATTAACACCCTATATTCAAGAGATTTATGTAAAATCTGTTTTTCTTTGGATAATACACTTATATCTATTAGTAAAAACTTGTAAATTATAGAATTCTTACTACACAAAAATCTCATCCAATGCAAAATAGAAAGGCACTTGATTACTACTTCATAATTCATACAACCAGACCAAATTCAACTTCAAAATCGTGATTCTTTCTTATTTGCGGATGAACTCCGCCCCCTAAACCCAACAACACTGAGTTTAGAATTTGGGGATTTGACAGCATTGCCTTTTTTACTTGTTTGCCTCTTCGCTGAAGAAGCTTTTCTGTTACCTGCGCTGGAAGATTTTACTGAAGAAGCTTTTCTGTTACCTGCGCTGGAAGATTTTACTGAAGAAGCTTTTCTTTTACTGAAGATTTTACTGGAAGATTTTACAGATTTTTTAACCTGAAGTCCTCCCTTCACAGGTTTTGATGCTTTTGACACTTTTGATACTTTTCTAGAAGTGGCATGGACACCAGAAGTGATTTTTCCTTTGGAAACTTTAACCAAATTGGTATTCTTCCCCTTCTGCTGAGTTATTTGGGTCCTGGCAATGTCCCTCTGAACACTTTCTTTAGTGAGAGCCTCCAAGCTCTCATTCTTCCTTATTGCTTCCCCTATTAGAGAGGCCAAGATCTGGTCCTTTTTGGAAACCAAGCTTGTTACTTTCCCTGCTTATAAAAGAGGATATTTATTTATTAAAATTTGATGGAAAACCTCCGGCTTCCTGATACAACTGTAAATTACTGTCACAAATGAAATGTAGTTATCTATTATAAAGTCCAGACTCAATATACATTTGAAAGCTTAGATATATCTCGGTCATAAAGAGCAAAATTGCAGAATCCAAAAAGTCTGTGATGAGATCTATTGGTTTTTATTTTCTTTCATATGGATAGAAGTGAGGTAAACAAGTATCTTCAAAGGCGTTTTTGGGAATGACTGCAGTTAACACAGTAATTCATTTCAGACTAATTTCTTAGCAATTCAAGTTTGAACATAATTTTGTAGTAAAACAAAGGCTGGTTGCAATTGGAATCAAGCAAATATGCAAGACTATTATTTACTGCCCCAATTTTTATTTTTATTTATTTCAGACTAAAGAGAACAGAATTGTGTGATTCTTAAAACAGATTATAAATCATGATAAGAATTTGTTACCTTTTGCACCCATACGAGCTGTTCTACCAGTGCGATGAAGGTAGTCAATCTACAATTGAAAGGAAAAGTAATGATGAGTAACTAATGCAAAATTGATATGAAATCATCAAAAACAAAGAGGGGGGAGGGGCGGGGCAACAAAAAGATACTTGGTAATTCAAAAGGTAGAACCATAGATATGATACTTACAGAATTCAAGGGGAAATCAAACATGATCACATGATCAACATCCAAGTCCAGACCCCTAGCAGCCAAGTCTGTGCAAACCAATGTAGGGCAATCTTCATCATCACTCTTAAACTTCTTGAGGTTTTCAACTCTGTGTTTGAAATAAAAGCACTATAAGAGACCTAAACAAACAGGCTACAAAACATATGAGCAGTGTTCATAATAAAAGTTTTCCTGTGTAAATGCACATATTTAATTGTTTGTGAAGAAGTATTCACTCTTCTGAGCAAGCATGACATATAAGCCTAGATGTGTCTTTACTCTTGACAGTTACAGAACAGAGTGGAGTTGTTAATGTCAAGAACCATTTCATCCCAAATGCTTCTATTAGGGAAGGCCCAAAAATGGTTTTGATATGTATTTTTTAACACGTCCTCTTGCACAAGAGCCCTTTGGGTTTGAAATGTGGACAAAGAATACACCTTGTGCTGAAATTTAATTTAATTTAGACCTTGCCCACTTCCCTCATAGGCTCATATGCTATCATTTTTCCGAGACTATATAATATAAGTTTCGATATACCTAGCTGTCCTCCAATATATGCCATACTCTGCTAAAGTAAATTTTCTGCATACAATGCACTTATGTTGAGTTCAAGTGCTGTTCCTAAATAATTAGGTGGCTTTAGAGATCATATTATGAATAATGATGAACATTAATTAGTATTTGGTATCAGGACCCAAAACCTGATGGTGTGCTTTCTATCTCTTGAAGATTTAATAGAGCAAATTACACAAAAATTTAAAAATTATGAGTCATTTACCACTAGTAATAATATAAGAGAAAATTTATATTCGTAAACAATGTGGTTATTTCCAGGCAGCTTGACATTGCTCATCTAAGCACTTAGACAATGTACCTACAAAACAGACTGCACCACAACAGTCAAGGGAGAGGATAATTGAATAAGAATCTGAGATTAGTACCCACCTTTGTTGCGCTGGTACTTCCCCATGGTAATTGACAGTAGATATCTGATTTTCACTGAGAAAATGATCCACAGCACGGCTAGAATTCAATGTATTGCAGAAAACCATCACTCTGTTCCCCTTTGCCAGGCTTGGCTCAAGAACCTGTCCTCACATGACCAAAGAACACATGATAAACACCCCCAATGAATCAAAAAATCATCCAAGCCAACCAATAATCTTATAGAGAAAATCATGGTATCAATTGATTACCATATGGAGAAGATAAACTGTAGGCATTGTGCATGCATATATAATAAGTTAATAACAACACAACATGCTAAACATGAAGAAAAAAAATAGAAGAAAAATTACACGTAAAGTGGATCAGTCCTAACTAAATAGAAGAGTAAACTGCCATTTGGTCTTTGAAATATATGCTCTGCATTAAATTAGTCCTCCAAAGAATATTTACATCAATTGACTACATCAATCTTTAAACTTCAACTCAATTAAGTTCTAATGTATATATTTCTGTCTAAAAAAGATAATTGCAGAAGAACCAAAGTGTGGTAAATTAGGGCCTCAGAAGAGAACCAAACAAAGCAGCGTTTTTGTTGCCAGCACCATTATATGTCTGTATGTCTATACAAGCCACAGAAACCAAGTAGTTGTTCACACGCACAAGGTGGATGGAAGATACTGGAAAAGTATACCTGTAGTAATGCTTCCATCTTGTTTTCAGAACCTGAAATCTTAATAAAATCATGATGAGCAGATGCAATCTTTTTATGTAGTGTTGACGTGCGCAGATGCACAATGCATTGAAACTCCTCATCAATCAACTTTTGCACTGCCTGCCAGACTTACTGAAGTCAATTGAGGAACTTAATCATCAATATTGATACTGAAGAAATCTAATTATATTTAAACATGGACAAAGCACAAAAAAAAATCTTGTCAATGACCATTTCAACCAAATTCAGGCCCATGAATAGTTTTATTGTTATCTCTAACACACCCCTTCACACGAAACTCATCTTTGAGCTATAAGCATGGACAAAACACAAACCCACTATGCCTTGCGTCGAAATTTCAATTTAATTATGAAGAATGGGGATGACAAGGATCGAACTCCCAACTACATAGTCATAGAGGCTCTAATACCATGTCAAGAACGGTTTCAATTCAAAAGCTGTTGCTATTAGATGAAGGCCCATGAATAATTTTATTGTTTTCTCTAACAAGTCTCATTTTCATGGGAATTTACAAACTCATCGATGGAAACTTCTCATACATCAACTACAATGCTGACGCAAGCAAGCATACCTTTGTCATGGTTGCAGTGACCAAGATAGTCTGAAAACCTAGGCCATCAGGTTTAGATGCACGATGCTTTAGCGGGCCAAGAAACTTCCGTATATCAGGACCAAAACCTCGATCAAACATTGTGTCTGCCTCATCCAATACCTACAAAAGCAAAACCACCATTAGTAAGGGGAACAACTTATTCACACAGATAAATGTAAAGATAGTTCTCTGAAGATTATTTTAGAACTAATGCAATTTAATGTTGCATCTTCAAAATTGGACACCTGATTATTGGTATTTAAAAATAAGCCAATATCATATGGTCAGAAACTCACCAAGTATTTGATGTCACCATATACCACGTTGCCCTCCTCAATGTGTTGAAGAATCCTGCCAGGGGTACCAACTACCATGTCGATGGGGTTATTTAATGAATCCTCCTGAGGCCTGAGACGGCCACCACCACTTACCATGGTAGACCTAAATCGTGCATGATGGCTTATAGATTTTGCAACTCGAAACACCTATATATCCGATCATACATTAATTTAAATGTGCAACCAGTATATTGTAAGTGATCACTAAATCATGAATAAAGGGCACAAACACCTGCTCAGACAACTCCCTCGTAGGGCATAGCACAACAGCTCGGGGACGCCTGGGCTTAATATGTAATCCATTCAATTGTTCATCCTGTCTTAGCAACTATATCAAAAAATTAACAGTGTCAGTCAGCTGCCCTGAATATATAACTAGAATAGCTGGTCACAGTTTGAAGCTATAAAACTCAAAAACATTAAAAATGATTGTACCAGTCCACTATGGACAACCTAAACCAATCACTAAAAGCACGTCTCACGTATTGTGCAATTAAACTGTATCGTTTCTACATGAGGGAAGTACGACTGAAATAAATAGACAAAAATGCAAATTACTGCCGTGAAACCAAAACCGAAACAGAAGCAATGACCCAATCTAGACGTTACATTACATAAGCGAGCAAGAAGCAAACTTGAGCTGCCAAAGCACTGCAGAAGAAGTACCTGAACAAGAGGTAGCATGTAAGCGAGAGTCTTGCCAGACCCGGTATGAGATCCTAAAACCACACTCTTCTCTTCCAAGACAGCGGGGATGCCAATACACTGTATCTCAGTGGGAACCTCAATACCCATCTCTCTCACAATTCCCATTACCTCCTCACTGAGACCCAACTCCCGAAAATTGCCAACTAACTTCTTCTCTGACTTCTTCAGCTCATTCTCACGACCCTTCTCAGCGGAAGCAACTGGTCTTGTAGAATTCTTAACTTCTGGGGTTTTAGGGGAGTCCTTAAGGTGCCTGAGTCTGAGTCTGTCAAGAAGAATGGAGTGCTTGATCTGGTCTGGACCGATGGCTTGCGTTGTGTCTGTGGTGGTGGAGGTGGTTGTGATAGTACAGAGTGGCCTAAACCCTAGCAAAACCCTGCTGGGTTTTGTTGAGAGTCTGAGAAATGGAATGCGGTGGCCATGAGATAGGCGTGCGAATGCAGAGAGGTTCGAGGTTAGAGAGAGAGTGAAGAGGGTTCTTCCTGTAGCTCCCGCCATAGGGGCTGTGGCAGCGCCACTCTGTGTTTGGGTAAGATTGATATTTTGCTACCTTTGGGAGGTTTGATATTTTTGGGGTTCTGATATTGTCGAAGGTGAAATGCACGCAAGTTATTAAATTGGCCTTTGCTATAATCCGTAGCTTTTTTTTTTATATAATTTTTATTTTAAGAAATAATTTTTTAATTTTTTTTTATAATACAAGTATTAAAAATAAATTAAAAAATAACATAATAAATAAAAAGTTAAAAATTTTTAATTTTTAATTTTTTTAATATTCTTTTAATAAAATATTATTATAAGAGTATGACTATTTTTACAAGTAATATAACAGATTTATTAAATTACATAAATTTATTTATTTATTTTAATAATTATAACTGCTTACATTGCAAAACATCATAAAATTTTTTTTTTCATTTCAACGAATTTGAAACCTAAAATTTTAATCTAATGGTTAAGAAAATATATTTTTTAATTATTTAAATTTAAATATTAGAATAAGTACTTAAAAAAATTTCTTTTTTTAAATGTATTAACCCATACAAAGGGTGCGTCTTCAAGTGAAAATTTTAGTTTAAATTAATGTTTAACTAATTCAAAAATATCTCATCCTAGAAATAAAAAAATAGATAAATTTAAAAGTTCTTATAAAGTTCTAATTTAATTTTTTCACCTAGAATATTGTTATAGAAGTTTCGCAAAAAGTTAATCAGTGGATGCAAGAGTATATATAGTAATATACCTGTTGATGTACGGTGGCATCCGCAATCCCGCTATTTTCGTTATTGTTGATTTGTCCCTGCAAAACATTAGCTTAGGGGCGGCTCCCCAGGAATCGAACTCCTCCCCCTTTAGGGATCGCAAGAGTGATCCTGGTACCACTTGAGCTATACCCAAGCCAATGTTTTATGGGGACAAATTAACAATAGCGGGATTGCGGAGAACCCAGTCCTCAACAATACCCAATAAGAATAATTAGAGAAATGGAAAATTACAAAATTTATAATTTATAATTGTGTCACAAACCGGCTCCCAGCTCTAGGCCAGCCCCCAGTCTCGTGAAATGATATCTAGCCCTGCTCTCGGCAGGACTCGAACACCCCATCTATTGTTTATTTGTTTCCCTCGAGGAAGGCGTCTACCACTGAGGCGCGGCGTTTTTGTGGAGGCCGTCTTCCCTCGAGGAAAACAAATAAACAATAGGCGGGGTGTTCGAGTCCTGCCGAGAGCAGGGCTGGATACCATTTCACGAGACTGGGGGCCGGTCTATGACAAATTGAAACATTAAAAATACAAAAAGAACAAAAATTTCCTCTAAAAATGATATTTTTATGTATTGAGAAAAATAAGTATGTAAATTAATTCAGCATAGGTAAATCATTAAGAATAAATATATGCTACTAGATGTTGTTGTAAATCTATTTATTTTTTGGACAGAATTCAATACTGCAAGCCTGGCCCAATAACCTAGTGACAAGCCAAGGAGACAAGATGGGCTTATAATCCTACACAAACAGAATCGGCCCACTATGATATAATTAATAATTCGCAGAAATGTCAAAATCGGCCCAATTATTAAAATGGGGGCGAACCCATAAGCTTAGGTTGGTTGGGCAGGGCTATCACAATAGGTCAAGAAAAAATTATTATTTTGAAAAAGGGTTGGGATCACATATTAGCATGATTGTTCTAAATGGACAAATGATGGTTTTTCTTTTCTTGACTAATAATTATTTTAATATGATTGATTTTCTAATTATTTTATTATTACGAATTTTAGATTAAGAGAATAGCCTTGAAACGTGTTACAAATTGATTCAAATGTAATTTGTTGTACATATGGACATTTGAATTTAATATGAGAAGATATTACACTTTTTTATTTTAATATTTAGTTGTGATTATAATATTTTTTAATTTTTTAATTATAATATATTATACTTTAAAATATTATAATTAAATTAAATTATCTTCTATTGTTTAATTAAATGTTAAAGTTAATAATTTTAATTAATATGAATTAGTTATATAATTAAAGAATTTTAATAAAATAATAAATAATAAATTTATTATACAAAATAATACAAATATCACAAAAAGTTTTAATTAACTTGTATTTTTAAGAATATGAAAAAATTTAATTAAATATTTTATCTCATTTATTTTTAGAATATTTATGTTATTTTGTATAATAAATTTATTATTTTTTGTTTCTATTAAAATTTTTTAATTATATAACTAGTTCATGTTAACTAAAATTATTAATTTTAATATTTAATTAAATGATATAGTGTAATTTGACTAAATTATAATGGTGTATGGTACAATATACTATAATTAATAAATTAGATAAGAGATTGCAATGACAACTAAAAATTAGGATATAAAATATAAAATTCCCTTAATATTAATATAATTTGATACTCTAATGTGATTAATTGATAATAATTTTTTTTAATTTTATATCTTATATGGTTGATGTGGTTTATTATTTATATTTTATGTAACATGCAATTTTGTTTATAAAAATAATTTGATAAGGTTAAATTTAATATGGTTTTGTATTTTATCATTTGAAATAACTTGAAATAGGAAAATAACTCAGTATTATAGTCGTCTTATGTTCTTGTCATCCTAATCGCGCCACGTGGTATTTCTTTATTACTTTTTAATAAAACAAATGTTACATGGTGCGATCGAGATGGAACAACGTGAAACTACATTACTATAATATTCTACCGAAATAGAGCTTGAGTGGTAGGTAGGTTGTGCCATCACCTCCTTTCAAACTAAAGTATAATTTTTGAATCTTCTTTGCCAAATCTGTAAGTTACTTTTGAATTGGGGTAAAGCACATATCTTTAGAACTCTGAATATACTTCTCTTCATGCTTGGGCTACTTCAGCATAAGCCAGAACAGGCTCTTCAATTTCAATGCTCTGAGACTTGCATAAATCTGTTTGTTGCCTTGGCTCACTGCATTCTCTATTCTCTCCCACAAAAAAGCACTAAATCTCCCTCAATGGAGTGCCGCTCACCCCATGGCCGCACAGCTGCTGAGCAACCCATGGATCAAAGAAATGGTGGTGAAGAACTTTGGATTGGGAATGGGTGGATTGGGCAATTTAGCACCATCAGAAGCTCAGGGTGACCTTTGGTGACCCCAATGCGTATACTTTTTTTAGGTCAATAAACAAATTTAAGAGACAGATATTTTGTTTGAGAGTGCATATTATGAATGTCTATTAACAAGGGATCATCAACAAGAATCGAATCGAAGATTCTGGACGTGTAGATGATGGTCACAGCTAACACTACCATTGTCCATTGCCATCCCAGCTTTCTTCAGGTGCATCACCAACATGGTTCTGGGCTTAGTTTTTAAGGTTGAAGCTACGTTGATGTCCATAAATTCAACTATATTCTTTTCCTTTTCTTCTCCTTCCTAGTACTTACAAGTACCATATATGTTTTGATATTTTAACTTTTTGGTGTTTCCAAAATATTATATTTCCATTGTACATCAAATTTTGGGTAGGGATAGAACTAGAAAAATCATCAGACAAAATTTTTGCATGTAAATGTACAATGAATTATAAAAATAATAATTTTTCAAGTTTGAAACAACTTAATTTGCACTACTTTATTATTACTCATAATTAAATTTTTTGTATATAAATATACTTGTTAATTTATTTTTTTTTAAATTTTAACTACCTACTATCATTTAAAAAGAAATTAAAAGAGTAATATAAAAATATATTTATTATCTATCTATTATTTTTTAATTGTATCTATGCATCTTGATTGTTATGGATTACATATCTTGAATACTTTTCTAAGATTGAAGATATTAAGATAAATTAAAATGATGGTGTATTAAATTATTCTTAATGGTATGATAATCATTATCTTGATTAAATTATTGTCACTAATAAGAAAAATACGACGCTTTCAAAGATTGACTTCTTTTACTATTATATACACCATTTAACTCTCATTATAACTTTTGAATTTATAACTTAATCAATAAATTATTAATAAGTAAATCTTAGACATATCTAATAACTGACGCGACATTAATCATAGAATAAAAATTAACACTATACAAATTAATGAGAACCAAAAAATAATAAAGGGACAAAATAACATGCACTTACATATAAATAATGTATTTATAAAATTAAGTGATATATCTTTAAAATATAAGGAGTAGTATGAAAATTCTATAGGAATAATTATATCATGGGCATTACTACCCTTTTCAAAATTTTTTTTTACTTTTTAAAATTAATTAATTAAGTTTTATATCATAAATTTTTTTCAGAATTTTTGAAGATGTTTTTGTATTTTTTGCAGAATTTTTTAAGTTATAAATGAATAGAAAAAAATTATGAATAAATAATAATAGATATGTAAAAAAATTCAAGAAAAAATTAAAAAATATTTTAAAAAATTCTGAAAAAAATATATAAGATAAAAAATACTTAATTATTTTTAAATGTAAAAAAATTTAAAAAAAACATAAAAAGTAAAAAAAGTAAAAAAAAAAGGGGGTGTGGTGTAACTTAAAAAAATCCTTATATCATATATATATATATATATATATATATATATATAACAAATTTTTTTGGTAAGGGGCTCACTCCCCCTTATTCTCTAAACCTGGTCCGTTCCTATCCATAAATGTTATATTCTTATTTGATACTAAAGTTTTATTCATCTTTTTATACCCTTTATAAAAAATTTATTTAATTATAAAAAATAATTATTTAATTATAAAAAATGATTATTATATTATAATCATAATAGAATAATTATTTTGTATAATTAAATAAATATTTTTTATAGTTTAAAAAGAAAAAAAATATATAAACACTATCTTAGCACCAAATAGGAATATGATACCCTTATATCATGTAAGCAGAGACGGACTCATAACTAAGGGTGTGAATTGCCCCCACAATTTTTTGTTTTTGTTTATATATATATTTAACCTTACAACAAAAATTATTTAACCCTATAACCCAATTGATTAAGTTTAAACCCCTTACTACGAGACTTTATCAATTTGAAACTCAAGCCAAAGCTTGCTTAATAGGTAGCACCACAATGCATTTGAATCTATTTAACCCAATTAAATAAGTCCTAACACAAAAAACTTAACTCAAGCCTAAAACTAAAATTTTAAAACTTAGGCTTACCCACTTCCAGTGATCCACAATGATAAATGGGGACTCTTTTTGATATCTTAAATTTTACAATTGATTAAAATATAGTATTTTAAAAAATATTGTATTTTATTTATATTATTATCTCATGAAATTATGTATTTTATATAAGTGATATTGAGTGTACATTACTTTTGTAATCTCTTTTTTTTTCTTAATAAAAAATTTTAAAAAAAGTTTTTTAATTAAATTAAAAAAAATTGACCACACTACTAAAATTTTCTAGGTCCCACTGCATGTAAGAATTTGATACTTCATTGTACAACAATAAATACTTTTTCCAATTATATTTCTTTCTTTAATATTATTTTAAAACACAATATATATATATATATATATATATATATATATATATA
>JASKGM010000001.1:15926439-15996068 GCA_034509205.1 Ceratonia siliqua | reverse complement strand
TTATTTTATTATTTTTAAATTAAATATATAATTTTTATCTATTAAAAATTATTAATTTTAAATTCTTTGTACATGTCATTTTTAGTAATTTTATCAACCAAATGTCCTTTTACAATTTTATAACCGAACACATTTTTTGATTCAAAAGTCATTCTCATTTACTATATTCAAACGCAAAATAATTTCTCATTCTACTAAAATACATTCTTTTTTAAGAATCAACTTCTCATTTTATAAAAGTTATTCTTTTTAAAAAACATTCGAATAAGTTTATGGGCCTCAAAGGGAAACAGAAATAAACTTCGGCCAGTCGTTTGTTTAAATGAAAAATAATCAGTTAAAAAAATTATTTCTCATTTCTCAGTATTTAGAAAACGACTTTTAATGAAAAAAAATTTTTATAAACAAAATTATATAAACGAACTTGAAAGTCACTTTCCTTCTTACAAAGCAGAAGTCAGTTTCAGCAAAAATGAACCATCCTTTTTAAGTTTAAAAATATTTTATTTTAATAATATTAAATTAAATTAATTAAAATTAAATATAATAAATATAAGTCATATAATTAATACATAATACAAATATATTATGATATTTTTAATACTTATAGTTATTATATTATAAAATTATTTTATGAAAATTATTTTTTTAGTATCATTATAAAGACCTATTTTAAAATTATTTAAAATATTTAATTATATAATATAGGTTCTAATATCTAATTTTTTGAACTGACAGAAAATATTAACAAAATATTAATTATGATAATTTTAATAAAGCACATGTAACTTTCAAGAAATACAAAAAAGTAGTAGTATTAAAATTTTTAATTTTAATGAAAAATATTTTTATATAATATATCAAATTATAAGGGAAATTTTTTTTTCATTTTAAAACATATATTTTTCATAAAAGACTTTACAAAAAAAAAAAGAAATTTTCGCTATTAGAAAAAAAAAATTTAGACAAAATGCATGTACTTAGTTAATGTATTTATACATTATTTTTTTTACATTTTCTTTTAAATATATTATTTTATTATTATTTATTATTATTATTATTAATATTTTATAATATTAATAATTAAAAATAAAGTATAAGAATAACGGAATAAAAAATGTGTGTAGTATAAGAATATGCCAGTTGCCACTGCTTGCCACGTGGAGAAATACCGAATAACGTGGCACTCCGTTACTCTTACGTGGCCATCGGAAAAGGATGACGCCTACACGTACGCATTCAGACATGAGCTGAGGACCTGAGGTGATGTGCCGCGTCTTCCACGCTCTCTTTCTTTTTTTCTCAGTTATATAAAGCCGTTCTCTGAACGACGTTAGATTCAGAAGAAGCTTTCCAGTTTCCTACTACTGATAAGAGAAAGGAGTTATGGATTGGGTGGGATCCTGGCGTGGACCATACACCGATGTGTGGGACCCTTTTGGCTATGGCACCAACTGGGACGTAGGCCGCCGTGGCGGTGGCGGAGGCGGCCGTGACGACACCTCTGCTCTTGCTCATGCTCACGTCGACTGGCGTGAGACTGAAACTGCTCATGTCTTCCGAGCTGACATTCCTGGTTAGAGTTATTTTCTTCACCTTCTTCATCTACTCTCTCTCTCTCTTCATTGAAAAGTAAGTTCTTGCTAATTTTTTTTTTTGGGTAATCTTCAAATTTTTTTATAAATATTTTTAACCTGTGAAGAGTTATGATCTTTGTACGTACTACGTAGTGTCTAGAAATATGATTCAGATCTCGTGCAAACCTATATGGGCTCCAATCAAATCTCGATCAAATCGTAGTCGTTAACTGTAATTTTTTTTACATGTATTTCAAGATATTGTTTAAAATTTTTTTTTGAGACCTCGATCTTTCCAAGAAATATAGACATTTGATAAAGAAAAGAAAAATCTATCCTTATATGTTATTTAAATCTTCACTTCTTTTTATCCATGATTTTTCTTTTAAATTTTTGGTAGTTTTTTTTTTAAACTTTAGACTTAAATATATATCCTTTCTTGTGGTTTGAGAATTTAGGCAATAAAAAATTCTTTTTATACTAGTTGTCTCCCTAATTATTTAAAATAATCAAATCCCATGCATATTAAAGATCTAACGAATTAAATTTAAAAAATTATTAGAAATTAAATAATCAAATTTAAATATGTGAAGTAATTTTTATAAAATTTTTAGATTTCACTTATGATATAATATACTAAAGAATTTCTCACATTTTGGATATGGAGTTTTTAGCATCAAATTTTGGACATAAATAAAGTAATGAAGAAAGAAAAGGAGGCAACAGGGATAGGTTGTGTTATTGGATTATGTGCTATGGTTTCTCATGGCTGCTACTTAGCGAGGTCTATATTATCTAAGCTGAATGGGTTATTCCACAACAATAGGGGTGAGGAAGGAAGACCTGAAGGTGGAGGTGGAAGACGGTAACATTCTGCAGATAAGTGGGGAAAGGGTGAAGGAGCAGGAGGACCAGAGCGACAAGTGGCACCGGGTTGAGAGGCGGCGTGGCAGCTTCGTCAGGCGGTTCCGGCTGCCGGAGAACGCCAACATGGAGCAGATAGGGTGCACTCTTGAGCATGGAGTCTTGACTGTGACTGTGCCTAAGAAGGAGAAGACGCCACAGAGCAGGAATGTGAGGCAGATCAATGTGGCTTAGTTACTGAGGATAATTAGGGTTTGTCTAGAGAGAGAGAGAGAGAGAGTAATGTTAATGTTTTTTTTATGTATTGGTATTCTTCTAATGTGTGTACTGGCTAGGTGGAATATATGTACCAAGAAATATAATTAGGCTTCTGATTATTTTGTTAATTTTTAAAAAAGTTTGACTAAATAATTTTTTATTATTTTTAGAAATATTATATTTTAAAATGATGCTTTAAAATGATATTAGAAAAAAAATACTGAATCACGTTATTTTTAAAATATGATACCTTTAAACATACTTTAAAAAAAGCACTTATATCTGCGTATGGGTCAAACAATATATTTAATAGCAGTAATTTTCATAGAAGCAAACAATTGGAGCTTGCTTATAAAGTAAAAAAAATAATATCATAACTCAAATAAATTCAAAAGGGAGACATTAAAAGAATAAATAGGGTAATTTTATTGGCATATTTGTTTAGAATTACTAGAAAATGTTTTTTTTCTCCTGTAAAACGAATAGTTTTTTTTTAAGAAAAAATTATTTTGTATTTGGATACAATAATTGAGAATGACTTCTGAAGAATGGTAGACAATTTTGAAAATAAAAGTCTCTCTCTCTTTTTATTTTTTTTTTATCATGAGAAGTTATACTTTTTAATTTCTTTTTATATGAGGTTTTCTTTATTTTTATTAATTTATTTTTTTTATAAGTCCAAACAAATAGGTATATTTTTATTAAAATATATTATTTTTATAAAAAATAATAATTTATTCTCATAATAAGCCTAAACAAATAGGATCTACATAATTTATTTACAATAGCTGTTTTAGTGCCAGAGACATAATTAAACGCATATGCTTATGCTAATTCTTCCTGCTGCTACCTCTTTTTCAAGATTCAGCATGGAAAAAAGGAAAGAGAAAAACGAAAATCAGATAATTTGATGCATGAAGGAAAGTAACAAATTTATCTCATTCAATTAGAATTAGAATTCACAAATTAAGGTCCATTTGAGGAGCCCTAGCTATAAAATATTGAATAAAATAATCTAAAGTTAATACAATATCCATGCACACAAAAATTTATGTATAATATTCACCTAAGAGGATCATAAGAATAAAGAATTTTTTATAAAATCTTACATTAAGATTTTTGTAATGTATCATTATATTATTGTAACTGTTATCAATATCACCGCTATCACTGCCATGTTGCTATTATCACCATTGCCACATTACCATGTTATCACTTAATTTTAATATTATGTTCATATATCATGATACTATATATTAATATAACAAATACCCGTATTAATAAGGGGATTTTTAAGTTATCACTTTATTATTGGGATAGTAATAATACAATCTCTCATAAAAAAATGTAGGTCCCATATAAAAAAAATGTGAGATCCACCGTCTCTTGTAAAATACTAGTAAACATCTATTAACAAAATATGATAGTATGTCTATGAGCATTAACTCAAGTGCACCCTTCTTAATAAAATACTAGTAAGTTTAACGAGAGTTCAAACTCTCCCTTTCTCTTAACATTGAAATATATATTATCTATAAAAAAATGTATATAATATTATCTATTATTAAATCTTATCCTAAATCCGATACCAAACAGGAACTAAAATAACATCATTCAAAACCATTACACAGATGGAATTTAAGAGTTGTTAGGTACAGGCATTGGGTATCTGCATAAGGGGCATAGATGACTAGTTTTCAGCCATTGAACAATACAATTACTGTTATAAACATGGTGGTAAGGCATTGTGGAAACTTCCATGCACAGACAAATGCAGCACTGGTTGCTATCACTATCATCAGCCTTTTCTTGAAGCTTCACTTTGTTCAGCGACTCGATCGATGGCTTCTTCTGATGCAGAAACCATTCTGATTTGTGTTTGCGTTTCGATAACAGTCACAATTAGCTCAGGATCCAGAATCCAAGGGTAAGGAAATTCGAATGCCATTGATCGATGCAGGAATCAATCAATGAATCAATGGAGAACTCAACTATTTTATCATAATGGTATATCTTGACCAGAAAGGTGGGAAAAGGTTTCCTAGATTTATAAAATTACATTTAAGTAATGATATAATTGTTTATAATTATTTCTTAAATAATAATTGTTTCAGTAATTATAAAGAATTATATTAAAACAATAAATAATCACTAATTATTAATATTTATAAGAATATGAATTAAAGTGAACTCTTAATGAACATTCTCTCAATTAAAAGTAACTAATATACAACTCAAATTCTTATCTACTTCTGTTAATTTACTTCTTTGGCTTATCTCTTATTTCTTTTTATGATCATAATTAATTAAATTTCAATTCAACCACAATTCTTACGTAGTTAAGTAGAGCATGTAAGGTTAAGAAGAGTTTGAAAAAGAGAGAAATAGGACAACATAGGGGTTGTTTGTTTAGGCTTATCAGAAAATGTATTTTCTCCTTCTCCTACAGGAAAAATGATTTTTTTTAAGGAGAAGTTGTTTTATGTTTGTATGCAATAATTTAGAAGGGCTTTTGAAGTAGGGTGAACAATTTTAGAAATGAAAGTTTCTCTCTCTTCTTATTTTTCTCCTTATCAGCAAAAATTAAAAATTTTAACTTCTCCTTATAGGAGATTTTCTCAATTTTCATTAACTTATCCGTTTTCTATAAGACCAAACAAACATGTATATTTTTATTAGAATGCATTATTTTTTAAAAAATAGTAACTTATTCTCATAATAAGCATAAACAAACAGGGCCCTAATCCTTTTCGAACTTGTACATTATTAAGGAGAGATTAACAAAAACAAAAATAGAACAACGTAATCCTTTTCGAACTTGTGCATTATGCCTCTCTACATATATCTAAGTGCTTTTAACACCAAACCAATCTATTCTTTATTAAGTTCTTGAGTTTTTAGCGCAAGTCTAACGGTGAGGTCTAGTGGTGAGGGGTTGCATCTGAATAATTTGCAGAAGGTCGTAAGTTTAACATCAATGGAGGATCAAGTTGTTAACTTTGTAGCAGCAGATCGATCTGAGTACATTAAGGAAAAGGGGGAAATGCCTACACCTCGTTTGTTCTATCTCCAATGTGTCATATTGGCCTCTGTCTTTTCCTTTTTAGCATTCATGTTTGGGATTATCATCAAAGATATTATAATGGCGATGCTTCAATATAACCGATTCAGTACTGGGAGCTTTATCCAATATGGATTAGCACTTCTCTCCCTCTTGTTTTTTATCGCAGCAGGTTTGGAAGCCATCTTTTTAGCCCTAGCAGCTTTAAGTTGGATGAGTTTGATCTTTGCTCTTGTAAAGAAGTTTAGACGGGTTTCCATTGTAGGATCTGATGATGATGAAGATGAAGAAGGAGAAGAATTAGCATAGGAGTAGATTTTATTGTTTCTTACACTTTTGGGAGATTTTGTTTTTCTTATGACTTTTGGATTGGTTAGTTCTAGCTGTTTTTTTTTTTTTTTACTTTGTGCTTAAATTTTTTTACTATATTATTATTTGGAAGGATTTAATTTTTGTTGCAACTAATATCGTGTTAAATGAGTCAACTCCGGGACTAAAGTTTATAAGTTTAAACCCAGTCAAAATCAAATAAACTTAAACAAGCATGTTAGGGAGTGCCAAGATTTAATAATCTACCTTTAAAACAGTGACACTTTATGCAGTTTAAGATATAATTTTATTAATAGTTTTTTAAGTTGATTATTATCAAGTTCATGTTAAATCAAAGATAGCAAATATTTATTTTGTCCTATGAAATTAATATTATTGCACAGAGACCGGATACACTCACATCACATGACATTGCAACCTAAATTGATTAAATTTCGTAAAATTAATTATCCTATAAGTTAATAATTAATTAATTGTTTATATAGTTGATATTAATTATCTAATTGATAAACTAAAAGTCTCACTCACTCTAACCACTAAAACAGAGTTAGACTTACTAGTTGAGTAAGACTACCAAATTTTTAGAGATATGCATATCTCTTTCTCCATGTGTATTTTACACAACAAAATCAAGTAGAAAAAGGAATTCTTAATTACAATTACGTCAATTATGAAGGTGTAGCTAAATTATATATACCACAATCAAGTTATTTAGAGGAGAACGACATTGTTGTCCAGCTGCTATAACTGTCATATGGTGTTACAATATATGCTTGGGGATTATCTCCCCCTTTTGTAAATATCCGTAGAAGCATATGCTACATGTTAAACTTTTCTCACGGTAAACTTGACCTATAAAAAATAAGTAAGTCAAGCCAATTATAGATAGAATGTAAGCATGTCAAATATATTTTTTAGTAGGATATATCTCTGACATATTTATATGCCATTTGTGTTTAGCTTGGTCTACTTATTTTTCGAAGACCGGATCTAAACTTTATAGGCAATCTGCACTGTCAGAACATCCCAGATAGGCCTTAAACCCTTCTTGCTCAGGAACACCATAGCTATGTTGCCTCACCAGCAATTCCTTTATATATGTTTTCTGCCCTACCATAGACAATTATTAACGTTTCTAAGTAAATAAAGAACAATGAGAGAGAGAGAGGGAGAGAGATTTCATGAGAACAATAGGGAGATATATTGAATAGCACCAGATATGAAACATGAGTGCATAAGTTCCAGCAGAGAAAGGGAAACAACGTAAATATAACAATCCAAAAGCAATTTATCTTTGCTTTTCATGATTTTTTTTTAAAAGAACTAACCTTTGAATAACAGAATCTTGGTTTTAAGATGGGGGACACAGTGTACACTAGTTCTGTATTCAGTTTTAACCAAGTTTGACAAGGTTACAAATGAAAGTAGTTTCCCCCAAAACACCAAAGAAGAAAGGAGAGTAGTATCACTTATTGACAACATATTTAAGCAGCTCTAATGCTCACTTATGTACATACAAGTACAACATAAGGCCTTCGACCACATTCATTTTTTCTGTCAAACATAAATCATAAGTAACCGAAAATCAGCTAAGAGTTCAACACACAAAAGGGTCCCTCGTTCAAATTAAAGATAAAAAGGATCTTAAGTTTCATATTCTGAGAACAAACTTTAAGACCTCCACGCCATCTTTACTCTGTTAATCATTATAATGGTGAAGTAATCAGGGATCAAATTAATAGTATTTTGCATAGTGATTCCATATCTATGTCTCAGTCTCAGTGGTACAGAACACTAACTTCTCATCTGTTAAAAAGTATTCTGCCAGCCCAGAAATTTTTTACTTCTTATCTGTTTCATCCCAAATGTAAATATTCAAAAATAAAAATAATCAAGTTCTATAGACTTGCCTGTCACCATGACGACGCACTAAAATAAGGTAAATAGGATCTTGGCAAGTGATCTGGAACAGCTGCCACACAATGTAGATGCATGTAGTAATGCTGAAAATTTGGAAATGCAAATTTCCGTCATCCATAAAAAAGTACATTGATAGAAACTAAAAAAGCATGCACCTTAAGGAAAAATAATGATGATAAGGAAATGTATATAACATCTTTATAAATTTAAACAGAGAATTTTAATTCAATCTCTGTTTCACTGTATAGTTGTGAGATTCTTTATTTGAGGGGGAAAATGAGAAGATCTTGAGTTATGAAAAGTTACTTACTGAGCTAATTATTAGGAAGTCATAAAATATATATATATGACGGTTGCTACCCTACAGCCCTATTTTTGGGATTATTGGGTTACAGTCACCCTTACTTTTTGGGACATTTTTTTTTTTAGAATTAATGGAGTGTTTTTTATGTCATATATTTTTTTGAAATGTTCTTGAATTTTTTCTAGAATTTTTTACTTAAGAAAAATATAAGTATAAAAATTACTGTTGAATGAACAGTACAATAAGTTTGAAAATTTCTAACAAAAGTCAAAAAATTTTCAAAAATATATGATATAAAAAATGGGGGGGACTAGGCTACATCCCCCCCTTATTTTTATTTTTACTTTCTCTATTTTTAATGTTTTTTTACTTTTTAAAATTAATTAAGTATTTTTTATCTTATGTATTTTTTTTAGAATTTTTTAAAATGTTTTTAAATTTTTTCTTGAATTTTTTTATATTCCTTTACTATTCATTCATAATTTTTTACTGTTCATTTGTAACTTAAAAAAATTTACAAAAAATATAAAAATATCTTAAAAAATTTTTTTTTAAAAATTTATGCTATAAAAATTAATTAATTAATTTTAAAAAATAAAAAAAAACTTTAAAAAAATAAAAAAAAATTTAAGAAACTCTCCTACCGCCTACTGTATGGACGGTAGGGGAGTAACCCCCATAGAAAATACCCCATTAATTCTAAAAAGAAAAAAAAAGAAAAATGTTCCAAAATGTAAGGGTGACGGTAGCGTAGCATATATATATATATATGGAAAACTCTAACCTACAGCTCACTTTTTTTTTTGTTTTTTTACTTTTTCTATTTTTTATGTTTTTTTTAAAAATTTTTTTACTTTTTAAAATCAATTAAGTATTTTTTATCTTATATAATTTTTTCAGAATTTTTTAAAATGTTTTTTAATTTTTTCTTAAATTTTTTTTATATCTCTGTTACTATTCATTTATAATTTTTTTTATTATTCATTTGTGACTTAAAAAATTCTACAAAAAATACAAAAACATCTTTAAAAATTCTTAAAAAAATTTATGATATAAAACTTAATTAATTGACTTTAAAAAGTAAAAAAAATAAAAAAAAATAAAAAAAAAGTTTAAAACTTCCCTACCGCCCACATTAGTGGGCGGTAGAGGAGTATTGCCCATATATATATAGGCCTTTTGCTATACTTTTTTATTTTTTTATTTTTGTTGTTTTTAATCATTTTTATTTTAAGAAACAATTTAAAAGAATTTAAAAATAAATTAAAATTAAAATTAAAAAAATAATTTTATTTATTTATTTATTTTTGAATACTTGTATTTTGAAATTTTTTTTAGATTCTTTTAAATTGTTTATTAAAATAAAATTATAAAAAAATATAAATATAAAATGCTACTCCAAGAGTAGCCATATTCTTGAAGTAGCATAGCCAACCGTGTATATATATATATATATATATATAATTTCAGTTTAAATTAAGAGCTCATAGGAAATCTGAATCTGTCTATCATAAATCTCAAACTCATTAAAAATCTTTATAACAATGTTTGCAAATGTTAATAAGTGTTAAACACCAAGCAATATGCAAATGTTAACATTGTAAGAACTAACCTGCGAATATTACCAAAGAAAAAAAAATAACTAACCTGCCAAAAGATATCAATAGAACTATCCAAAAGACTGCACATATCCAGCTACATTCTTTGTAGGCAACCCAAACCTGATATAGTATACAATGGTTAGGAACTTAGGATGTTTATATTGAAACAAAAGAAAAAAGGACTGATTACCGAAAGTAAACTTTTACATGCTTATTCAACATTGATGATATGATCTTGTGCACAAATATTGTGTCTTTTATCTCATAAGATCTTTCAGAAGTCACTCATAACTGAAAAATAATATATGGACAAATTTATGATAAGGCCATGGTAAAAGTGTGCCCAGCTGAATGCAGTATTTCTAATTCCAACATGTACGGGTATTTGTCTGACAAACTTTATGTGTGCAGAAACAATGACATTGACTCGTTCAGAGTCAGAATTCCCAATAACTCAGAATTAAAGGAAATAATATATTTTCCCATTGTTAGCATGTAGCCTTCTTGAAAAGGGGTGCTTCACCAAAATCTTTTGAAGCTAAGTTGTACTTTATCCTTATGGGGTTGGAATATAGAAGGAAGAAGGCTATTCCTTTCCTCCCTTCTCTCTTCTTGTCTTACTAGAGTAAATGAACCCTGAATGAGAAATTATGCTCAGTCTTCATTATAGCTAACAGAACTTTAAGTAATGATTAGAAAAGTTTGATAATAAATTAAATAATATACTCTGAAAGAATGAAATCCAGATTGGCTTAAATATGACAGCTAGGAAAACGTAATTTACAATAGGCACACTCAAAAGTTTGACATAGTAATTAATAGTCAATTAACAAGCCTTTGAAACTGATTTTCCAGAATCATATTTGTTTAACTTTTAAAGTTGAGAATACGCTTTCTTAAAAGGCTTCAATGCTTATTCCTTTACCAGCATTCAAAGGATTGACATGTCATTTCAGATTAAAACAGGATGACCAGCAATTCATTACTCGTCGATAGAACAAGGCTTTCTGTGCATAAAATTTCAGACTTTCTATTTATGAAATATAATTCAAAGTATATCAACATAAACCCCCTTCATGATCATTTCTTCTAGTAGAATTGTCTAAGATCTATTTTTCTCATGAAAAAAGGAAACAATTCACAGTGCCTCCTTGAGCCTCTGATCCTCCAAGTTAATGTCAATAAATTTATCTTATATATAATTTAAAGCTGCTAAGATGAAGCAATTGAGACATACTGCTAGAGCCATGACATTGATGTAGAAGTCAACTAGCGTTGCTGTCATCCACCTGCAAATATTTTGGAGCTCAAGACATTTACTCAAAAGATAAATGACTGGCACAAGGAGAAACTTCCAGAGAGTTTACTCATACAAGCATGCAAAGTTGTATATACAAATTCGCATAAATCATGGCAAGTACATGGTTTAGCCTATGGAATATATAGATAGGGGAAGACAACAAATAAATTTCATCAAGGAAATGAAAAGGAATTAAAGTGCCTAACTACCTTGCATCATTTCCAAATTACTGTTGTCTACCCTCTGCACTCTATGCACAAGCTTTGAAACATTTATCATGAATTTTACACATGCAAACAACAGAAGCAAGTATTTTTAGGCACTTTACTACCATCTGTATGTGGATTTTACAGAGATCATGTCATGTGCTTGCTTGCCTAGATAGAGTAGAGTTGGCTATGAAAGATAATGAAAGCCAAACAATTTAATTATATTTAACTCAGACAGCAATCCATTTGGCACCAAAGTCAAATATTGAAGATTAGTCATGCATAATGCACAGACCACACAAAGTTGTACTTCGCTTCAGGCCATGGTTTTCCTAAGGCCTGAGGAGGTTCATGGTGCATGATGCACTTTCACTTGTATTAAAGCCACTGATGGAAAAATCCACCAAAGAAAAAGAAAGCACAGACACCAATAATTAAAAAAGTTCAAGTTGGTTAGCACTTGAAATTTGAGTGGTAAATTAATAAAGTTGGGTATCTTGTCCACGTTGAACACAAAAAACAACGTTTTTATTTCCATACTGGTAAAAGATTTAGAATAAAATGCCTCTGTAAACATCAAAATAGCTCTAAAAGCCTTATTATGGGACAGGAATGTTCCTTTCCACATTCTTGTGTGTCTACACATGTCAAACACACAGGCCATATTAATGAAAATTAATCTGTTACCAAGCCACAAAATGAAGAAGGATATGTATATTAGAAACCAAAGACTTAGAGAATCTGAGACAACAGGCAGCACTGTAATGAAGCACTAAACTGTATAGAAACACTGTACTTCTACATTAATAATTACAATTACACACATAAAAACATCAGAAGTTCCACCCTATTACAAAGAGACTGACACAAGACAATTAATTAAACAGTACAACAACACAAATATTACAGGACAATCCTCTAGAACACAAATCTAGCGCTTCGAGTGGCCAGAGACTCCCAAATACTAGCACTTCAAGTGGCTAGTGACTCCCAATGTTCCAATCCTCAATTTTTAATTCCGGAATGACTTCCCTGCACTCCTTCCTCTCTAATTTATACATGTCAGCTCAAGTAACTCCCCAAATAACTGCTATTGTCTGAATAACTGCCATTAACAACTTCCCTTATTCAAAATACCCCTATTTCCTGACCAAAACACCCCTGTATCTAACAGATATGTATGTACGAAACCATTTCATTTATTCTCTATCCATGCAACTTGTGCTTATATCAGAAAGGGTTTAATCATATCCTTATTGTTGACAACAAGAATAATGGTAATAATAACAAATTGAAGCACTTACGGAGTTAAAAGCTCTATCCGGAATGGGGAACCATCAGTTAGAAGAGTGTACACCAAAGTTCCAACCATGAAACTACCGAAAGCGATGAAAAGAATTCTGAGAGCCACAACAAAAGAATGGTTCCTTTTCTGATCTGCACCGTTCCTATGTAAAAAGACTTCTCAGAGTCAATCAGATACAGAACTGATGATGAAATATGAAAACTTATATATAAAATTATACTGCAATGTAAACCTCCAAACCTTTGTGCGAATGTTAGTATCCTCCACATTTTGTATTAGATAAAAAAAAAAAAATTACTTCTCTCTTTAGAAGACACAATAAATATAAAGGCATTTAAGTCATTTTACCAAAGCACAAATTCCTAGAAACTTGAATTAGAATTGTTAATTCATACTGTTTTATGAAATTCATATATATATATATGTGTGTGTGTGTGTGTGTTTCAAAAAATTACCTAAATGCCCTACATTTCTTTACAAGTCTTTCAAAGAGAGAGAAGTGGTTTTTTGTCCAATACAAAATGTAGAGGATACTAACCTCCACACAAGGGCCTCAAAAATGAATATCTAAATATACCCTTCTACTGACTACTCAATACGGACAGACTGCACTTGAATATTATGTCTATGCCTTGAAAGAATTATCAGTACACCAAATGTTTTCCCAAGGAAGGATATATATAATATAATGTACTTTAAGGCTAAAAAAATTTCACAAAGATCTTCCATCACCCTTTTTCTGAATGAGGGAAGGATTCAAGATCTTCAGAATCAACAGCAAGCAAATCGGTCAATACCCGTAATGGATAACTAAATGGAAAGAAGAATTTGAAGGATATGCTGAATGTCAACTGGAGTAACACCATTAACGATGGAGAAAGGAAATTGATGTTAACTAAATAGCTGTCCGTACATACTTGTTTGGATTCTTCAACAGAACATAATACATAGGATCCTGTGAAGATTCTTGAGATGACAGCTTCGAAAATTGCACAACAATAAAGGCACATGTAGTAATGCTGAAACAATTAAAAATAGGAAAGTGAAACTAAATTAGCACTTCTTAGATTCATTAAAATGATCACCATAATCAAAAGCATGATATAAAAAATATCCCAGAAGCTCATACTCAATTTGATCTTTCAAGTGTAAATTTTAAAGCACAAGGAATAGCTTAGATAACAAAAATAATATAAAGTCACAGGACCACTGCCAGCTTCCACCATAGATGCAAGCAATGAAAAGAAATCTAAAAAGAAACTTTGAACCTAGGAGAGAAATTATGGTGTGTTCACTTTTGCTCAGTACCCTTTTCCTTAGGCTATATCAGTGTTACTAGGTGATTGTATGTTTCTACTTAAGTAGGTGGTAGTAGTTAGCTCCAATTAAAGGAGATCACAGTGACCCATTCCCTTGAATTAAGTCTGTTTGGTTTGTGTCTTGTCTTTGGCCTTTATATGTATCTTTTGGTGCTGCCATGGATATTATGCAGAAGTAAAGTTTCCTAAACCCCTCTCTTCTTCCTCTGCTTCTCCCTGTTCTTCAATGTCTCCCTATTTCTTCAACCTCTTCCCTTCTTTCTAAAATTACACACATCATTTGGTATCAGAGCCGTCCCAACCATGGATAGCAACATCGCCAACAAGTTAGACCTAGAATTCCACTAGGAAGTCTATGAGATTCTGGCCAGACATGAATCACGCTTCAACTGGATTAACGCAATGTTATAGGCTGTGCTAACCAAGCTTCAAGCTTTACAAACTTCATCCCCTACATTCGGTGTTCCTTCTTCAACATTTGCTTGTGGAACCCCATCATCCACACCTTCCCTTGCCACTGATTTTGCAGGAGAAAAAGAAGAGAAGACAACACTTGATCCTGTCTACAATGAATATCCTGAGGAGGACGAAGATTTATTCTTCTCGATGCCCTTTTCTTCTCAGCAACAACAACAACCAGCTTCTATTGGTTTTGGCTTTCAAACTCCCTTAACATTACCACAACCTGCGCTCCCTTTGAACGT
The DNA here is from genome assembly GCA_034509205.1 of Ceratonia siliqua. NCBI lineage: Eukaryota > Viridiplantae > Streptophyta > Magnoliopsida > Fabales > Fabaceae > Ceratonia > Ceratonia siliqua. The sequence continues at coordinate 15,981,315 of JASKGM010000001.1, read as the reverse complement.
CTGCAAGCAAGATGATTCGGTTGATCATTTGGTCACTGGGTGGTGGAGCGACGAGGCATTCAAGGAAGCCCAGAAGTACTGCAAACCCATAGTGATTTGGTTGGGTAAGTCTGAGAAGTACACCAAAATTCCATCTCTTTATGGATTAGAGCAAAGCGCAGATGCTGGGTGTTTGCATATCTGCCCAAATGAAACGATTTGTGGGGACAAGAGCAACTCATTGTACTATACTCCTCCCTGTTATGATATTTACATGTGTGGTTTAGTGTTTGGAAACATATGGGATCCAGGGGGGTTGCCAAACTTCATCCTTGCGGACAAGGATTTTGAAAGGGGGAAGAAATGATGTGTTCACTTTTGCTCAATACCCTTTTCCTTAGGCTATATCCGTGTTAGTGGGCGATTGTATATTTCTGCTTAAGTAGGTGGTAGTAGTTAGCTCCAATTAAAGGAGATCACATTGGCCCATTCCCTTAATTACGTTGTGTTTGGTTTGTGTCTTGTCTTTGGCCTTTATATGTATCTTTTGGTGCTGCCATGGATATTATGCAGTAGTAAAGTTTCATAAACCTCTCTCTTCTTCCTCTGCTTCTCGCTATTTCTTCAACCTCTTCCCTTCTTTCTAAAATTACACACATCAAATTATTACCAAAACGACAAAAGAAAATACATAATGCAATGCTTCTCTCATCAGATACCAATCTAATCTAAGTACAGAGGCATTGGGTAAGCGGACATCTTAATTTCCCATAAACCTATTTATATGATATTTGGATATGACATGTGAAAAATTCAAGCTCCCCGTGTTGGTTATGACATATCAACATTAAGATTTAGAATATTCCAAGTATATCATACCCAAATATCAAATCAACACTGAGATTTAGAATGTTAACATGCCTAAGCCTCCTAAGAGAAGTGCAGAAATAACAACCATGTAACTTTCTATCAGTATAGCACACAAACAGCCTAGAGTTTAACTAATTAATATATGAGTCACAAAAGAATAATTACATAAAATCTTTTGCAAGATGAAGTGGATAAGCAGTGTCAGATCACTATATCCACTTGCCCTGCACACGTTTGTATACAACCAAGAGCAACTATTTTTTAAATATAAAGATAGGAAAGCACGATATTTAATTGGATTTTAATTGTATGTCACAATTTTAGCAGAACAAGACATTACAACTTGGAAGAATTTAATTAAAGACAAGTATAAATCATCTTGATAAAAAATTTTATTTCATAGTTCAGATATAGGATTTATTTTACATTAATACTCAATTATGTAATACTGCAAAAAATTATCATTCAAATAAATATGATTGAATCATAAAAAGAAAGATACCTTCCAAGGCATATAAGCAAAATTATCCACAAAGTTGAGCTGATCCAGTTTGATTCCTTGTAAGCAACCCAGACCTGACATGACAAAAATATGTCAGTGCCCATAAAACTTCACTTCACAAGTGAACTTTGATATATTATCAGTTAAAACATTCCATTACGTAGTACTCATATTTTGAAAGTGATATAACTTCAAATTTTGTAAAGCTTCAAGTAGGTTTCATAAGAGAAATGTGCTGAAATATATTGCAAAAATCACAAGGAAATAAAGGTTTCCAAAATTGGACATAGCTATGAAAAATTTTAATGGCATATAGCACAAGTAATAAATTTCATTAGACCACAGTTCCAAACTGATAAAAAAATAAAGTAAAGCCTTTAATCAATACAGCAATGCAGGGGAAATCAAAATAAACATAAACGAGCTCTTCTTATGTGTTCTACTTTTTTATGAATGACAGAGATTTGAAAAAAAAAAGTCATTAAAGGGGTGTACCCAAGTACAATAAAAAAGTCAAGAAGAAAGAAAAAATTTACTCGACATAATATATTATTAAAAATTGATCTTGAGTTTAATTGTGTATTAGCCTATTTTGTTTTAGTTGTACAAGTATAATTGTGTCACAAAAAGGAAGAATAAAAATGTATCTTACTGAGAAGAATGCTTGCTGGAAATTAATTTCTTTCTCCTTATGAAGCCATAATTTTTCAATATTTTCTCTAATCATTCGAAGTGAATTTCCAATATTATGCTTAATTAAAAATATTATCTGCATGTGTAAGTAGATTTGTAGACTTCATCATTAAGAACCAAGCTTCATGCTCCCTTTTGAAACCACAACTAAATTTTCCTCCTGCAAATCCTAAACAATTAGCAGCACCATCTCATATATTTCACCAAGTAGATTTGTATACTTCATCATTAAGAACCAAACTTCATGCTCCTCTTTGAAACCACAACTAAATTTTCCTCCTGCAAATCCTAAACAATTAGCAGCACCATCTCATATATTTCACCAAGTAGATTTGTATACTTCATCATTAAGAACCAAACTTCATGCTCCTCTTTGAAACCACAACTAAAATTTCCTCCTGTAAAACCTAAACAATTAGCAGCACCATCTCATGTATTCATCCCATGGGTTAAACATGAAATTCTACAGAACTTTGATTGGACTGTGGACATGTGATTATAAAAACTCACTTTAAAAGATAAAATCAAAGTTCTGAAAACCAGATGGTCCAGACCAATTAATGAACTGGAAAAAGCAATGGTTCTTAATTCAATGGTCCAATTCTAACAGTAATTTAATCGTGGTCAAACCAGATTTAAAAAAATTGAGATACCTGTTTAAAATCTAGGCCTTACAATACAGAGAAGGAAATAAAAAATAATAAATAAAAGCTGACTTACTGCCAAAGCTACAACATTGATATAGAAATCAATCAAAGTTGCCACCATCCACCTGAATCAAGCACAATAGGGGGAATTTATATAAGTAAAAATAGTTTAACTAAAACGAGAAATTCATATAAATATGAGTCTTTCCATTATAGAAAAATAACAATTAACAAAAATAACAGAGTAAATAAATCCCATGCAGATCTGCTTTTCTGTATTTGATTATCCATCTCTTAAGTTCTTCACTCTATGTTAATTTCACTAAGAGCACTAACAAGCAAGATATCATTTGTTAGCAACAAGGTATTTTTCAAAACCTCCCATTATATCATTCTCAAGACTGGCCAACCTGCCAAATCACTTGCTCACATGTAACTTTTATAATTTGAATAATATATCATTTCTGTGAAGGATAATCAGGAGGAGAACAAAGCATGCGGGATATTGAGCAGGTAGGCAAATTGGAATGGAATTTAAAATTCTATTTGGTTTATAGAAGTTATGTTTTCTATTTAAAATGGTAAAGCGTTACTGCATTACAAATGCACAAAGGAGAACAAAAGACACCACCAAAGGTTAAAAAAAAAACAGAGAAACAGAGAAAAAGCTTCATATTTTGAAATTCAAACTCAATTCCAAGGATCCCATGAAGAAAGAAAGGCTACATAGACATCCAACAAATTCTCTACTTACAAACTACAGTTACTTTCCTCAACCAAAATTGTCCACATCTAATACAAGGGAGCAATATGCCATGAACATCTATTCTTACTAAAAGCCCCATTAACTCTACAAGTTATCCAAAAGAAAATTAAGAATTGTCCAGTGCATGCCTAAAGTATGAACAAACAATTTCCATAAGAAATGGCAATATGACAGAAGATGTATTTTGTATTTGAATGGCCAAGATTGTATATGGAAGATCAGGATTTGGAGAGAATCACTGCAACCCATCAAAGTGAATAACCTTCTAAAATTTGGCAATATAATTAAGAAAAGGAAAATTCCTTACAGTTTATTGTGTTGCCTTTGATTCTTATGGCACCTAATTTACCCTATAAGAACAAGGATGAAGTATTCAAGGGTTCACTATCACAACCTACCACTTCCAAGTTCAACTTGACAAAAAGGTGGAGGAAAGTAGACTTTTGAACAAGTAGGAAATGGGGTAGAGTGGGAACAACAACAGCAACCAGAACAGTAAGCTGCACAAACAAGTATTTTAGTCTTGTGTAAGAATATTACGTTGATTTTTGAGCAAAATCAAGTGAATTTTCATGCAGTGGACAATGAAACAACACAAGTAACAAATGGCATTAGAAATGGAACTCCTAAAAAGTTGATAATCCGACAAAACTTGGACTTTCTACAATCTAAAGCAGCATTGAGAACAGATAGTTATATGATATATTTGCAAGTCATAGTTCACTTAGCAAGCTAATGTACAGTTATAAAATAAAGTTCTCCGATTTGACATTGGTCAATTATCTCATAGTCAAGCAAATTTCTCTAACAAAACTGAATGAAATAAGAACACGGAATTTAATCCGCTGCATGAAATTCAGTAGAATTAACTTGATCAATAGAAAATGGCAAGCAGAGACTCTCATTATTCCCATGCTTGAAAACAAGAGTGCGAAAGAGAGAGAGGGATTACGGTGTGAAAAGTTCCTTGCGAAATGGAAAACCGTCCTTGAAGATAGTATAAACAAGGGTAGCCACCATCAGAGCTCCCAAAACAGTAAACAGAGTTCTCAAACCAATTGCCAATGAAATCTTCGCCATGGTTACCGAAAGGGAGAGAGAGAGAAAATGAAGAAGAAGAAGAAGCAGCAGAAGAGCTGGCGAGGAAAAGTAAGAGAAAAATATGTCGACGTCATCAATGAAACAAGGACACGAGAGATCCACGTCGGGAGGGTGCATCCAACCTCCAAATAACGCATGCATGAGATTGAGGCTCCCCTTTCATTTTCCTTTTTGCTCTTTGCTATATGAGAAATTCGTACATTTGATGTACACATTTTTTTAATAAATTAAGTTAATATTTAAATAGAAATTTAATTAAACTTATTTTTAATATATTTATATATTCTTTAATTAGTTTAGTTTATTATAGACCACTTATAATTTCTCTCTAATCTTACTGGTAAACAAGCAAATAATTGGTCAAAATAAGTAGAAGTTGACATGAATTAAAAATAAATCAAATAAATGTATTTCAAACTAGAAACAACAATAGGTGATTGGTCAAAAGAAATTTATCATCATTAGATAAAAAGTTTAAAATAAAACAAAAAGCTACCCACACAACAACGACAATTCCACCACAAGCCTCACAAACATTGCCACCTCATCCCAGCCGGCCCAGTCAACACTATTTTTTCCACGTCAGAATTGCTCTCCAATTTCTGCCATCTTCCCCAAAATTTCCCGGCAAAACATAATAGTTCCCCGGCTAGCTTCCCCCTTTATCCTCCTCCTCCTCCTCCTCCTCTTTGTGGGTTATGAAAACTCGCTTCCTCTTCTTATTCGGGGGTGCAACAAATCAAGATTATGATTGTTTTTGGAAATTGATATCGGAGATTTTTAGTTGGGTAGTAATAGTGCTGATGAATGAGAAGTTGAAGTTATATTAAGTTCATTCTTCTCCAAAATTTGTGAAAATATATTAGTGGGGAATGTATTATTGGAAATCATATGTTTTTCATAATTTTTTAATAATTTAATATTTTCTATAAATTTATTTTTAATTTGATAGAATTATTTATAATACTTTTTATATTTAATAAATATAATTTATTAAAATTAATTAATAATAAAATATAAAGTTATTATTATAAAATATTTATTACAATAAAATTATTTATAATACTAGAATTATCTTGATATATATTTTATTTTATTTTATTTTTTTAATTCAATCAAATATGTTTTTGTGAAACGTGTTTATATTTATGAGAATATATTACATAAAATAAACATAAAAATATAATACAATATATTATTTTTAATAAAATTGAATGATAATTAAACATATATTCTCAATTTTTTTAGAATCTCATTCTTAGAATGTTAAAATGTAACTTTCTAACCCGTCAAATATTCCTGGTGCCAAGCTTGTTTTTCTTCCTTAAATACATTTTTCCTTTTTTTGACATTGTAAAGGTTTAATCTTTGTCTTTAATTTAAATAATATTATCTTTTTATATTATAAAAAATTTCAATTAAGTTTATTTGTTATATTTTTGTTTATTTATAAACAAAAAATAATGTTATAATTAATTAACATTCATAAATATATTATTATCCACATAAAGTAATTATTTAATAAATCATTAAATAAAAACAAACTAAAAATCATGAAAAATGAGATAAGAAAGATAAAATTACATATGTCTACCTAACTTCTTTTTTTATTAAATAATCACTTCATATAAATAAAAATATAATCATATATACTAATTAACAATAACATTATCATTTTATAAATAAAAATATAATAAAATAACTTAATTGAAACTTTAAAAATATAAAAATACAACAAAAACTAAAAAAAATTTATAATATTAGAATGATGAAAGTGATTTTAACTTGGTAGTACGTCAACATTATTCATCTACGTTATCGACCGCCTTGACTAGTGTCTGCCAATCTCCATCCAAATAGAAATGAATATTTTTTTCACGCCACGTCTGATTTTGACAATTAAAAGTTGTAAAAAAAATTTCAAGCCTAAACAGTCTGTGGTAAATAAATTGAACAAGCTAACCGCCAAAACAGGACTACGTTTTGTCAAAAAAAAAAAAAAATCAAGACCGATCAAAACTAACTCACGCAAGCATAGCATACAGTGTACAAAATGGGGCAAAATCACTACGTGACCAAAAAGAATTTGAAGAATTTGAACCACAGCTTCAGAGGTGAATTAGTGAAATCATTTAAGTAAATTCCGTGTCAACAGGCGCATCCACCCCTTTGCTCATTCTCTTGAACAGCCTCAGGAACACCTTGAAAGTATCTGTAATTGAGATTGAAACATTGTATTAGAAAGTCAGGTCATCAATCTAGAAAGGTCAATCAGATAACCCAAAACAAGGAAGAAATTTAGCAACAACATAGGCATATTCCACTACAACATCATCAATGAAAATAGATAGGGAACCAAAAAACAACCATATCAATCTGTTTTAGTGCATAAATATGATGTTTGCCGTCACAAATAGGGATACCAAGGGTTCTTGAGAAACGGTATTTTCACGCCAATACTTTCACACTTCCTTCTACACCTACCTTTTTATCATTGATTTATTATAAAATAATTATTTATGTAAGTTATTTTTTATGATAAAATATTGTATGTGAGGGCTGTAAAGGTTATGTAAATTTGATGGTGCAGAAATAACAACTCAGCGCTCTTTTCTCGTATGGGACGCGACTTACTCCCACCAATAACCACCATCTCTTCAATTGGGCCACTATTTTCTTGGACAATGACTCCATAAGATGGAGCTTGGAAAGAAATCAATATTTTCAGAAGGAAACCTTTTTAAAGGTTTCAGAAGCAATGACAATCTTCATTATCCACATTCCTACATGCTATTTACTTACTTTAAATCTGACAATGTGTTTCATGGCATAACTGCTAGGTGAAGTGCACAATAAATGACATGACTATGTAAGAACCCCTGCATCACATATCTTCACCTAAGTTAAAGTCTATAGTTCCTAGCTGGTAATTACAACCAAAATAAAATGTTGAAAGAGCAAAAGTAACCTCAGAACTTCAAACTATAACCAAAACCATATTCTACCTGAAGACCACAATGCATATTTGTGTCAGGTGCATGGAAAATTCTGAGTCAGGTGCACAACTGTTTTTGCACTGCCAGGTTGCTGGTTTTTTGTGGAGTAAGCTGTTTGGTGTTTGGAGAACAGTGGGTTTGTCCTTCTCTAGAGGGTCTTCTTTTGATTAGTTACAAAGGGTTTGGTAGAAAGAAGGAAGCTCAAGTATTGGGGCAATATGCAGTTTTTGCAGTTTCATGGTGTATTTGGTTGGAGGAATGCACAAATTTTTCAGGGTATTTCTATCTCTTCGGAGATGTTGTGGGAACAAATACTATTCATGGCCTCACTCTGGTGTTCTGCTCATGGTTTTTTTAAGGGTGTTCCCACATCTGACTTGCATCGAGACTGGGCGGTGCTGCTGCATTTTTAACCTAAAGTTTGTTCCTCTTGGTTTCTTGTATTTCTCTTTATTTTTTAGTTCCATATGGAGGAGATATCTTATTCTCTTACTTTGTAACTCTCTTCTTCCTTAATGATATTTTCTTTTGCTATAAAGAAAGACTATGATGCATATATTCATATGATATTATATACATGCATGCAAATCCAAAGCAAAACTTACATGTCCTGCTCATGCTCATTGGCTAGAGCAGTCTTGGCAATACAGAGGAATGCAGCATCAACATTGTAATCCTCTTTTGCAGATGTCTCGAAGTAGGGAATATTCCCTTTTGAAGCACACCAGTCCTTTGCTTTCTTCTCAGAAACCTGCATATCAGATAATTAGACATTTATACAAGATATAATATAAGGAAAGTTAGAAGTGCAATAGCTGCATACCACTCGACTATTCCCACCATCAATATCAATCTTGTTTCCAAGCAGGATAAATGGAAACGTCCTTGGATCCGGAGGACTTGCCTGTGTCACAATGTGAAGAGAAATCTTAATAGAATCTTATCTCCAGTAAGAAAAGATAAGGAAGAAAAAAGAGAAAGCTGTAGAACTAAGCAAGGACATTGGACACTAAAAGGACACGGCAATACAACAAACTCTAAAGTGTCTAGCCGCTATTATAAGTGTTGTGTCATGTCAACACATGTCAAACACAGAGAAGCCTCCTTTTTTGTTGTTGAAAAACCCTATCAAAGTTTTTGTAGGATAAGTGTTACAACTTGTGGGGAAGTGATAAAGATCAAGGACATATTTATCCCTTATCATTATCTAGAGATAAGGATATCAGTTTTATCCTTATCTAGAGATTAGGATATAAGTTTTGCAAATTATCATCTGATTTTTGTGTTCATCAATATCTTCTCTCATAGAATATACAGAGTAGGAGACTGCTATCACTAACTAAGAAGCCTTCTGTTCATGGACTTTTTGTTCTTATCAAGCCTGTCAATTCATTAATCTAATCTTTAACTACGAATTTCAACCACGGTTGACAAACTCGAGAGTTTAAGCAAACCCGGGAGAGGGAGGTAAACTCAACTTGTAAAGTCTTACACATTAATAAATAGATAATAAAATATATATACTCATAACAAAATTACTTAAAATGCGGTATAAAATGGAAAAAAAAAACAAATAAGAAAAGTCTTTATTGCATTATAAAACAAATTCATTTATTGTAACTACAAAATTACAACTTAAAAGTGAAAATTCAACAAATATTTTCAAATGAGGGTCAAAGAGGCTTGTTGCATTTTGTAGCATGAGAGTTGATGAGGAATTCTTAAATATTGATAATTGCAGCAGAGAAAATCAAATTATTTTGGGTTGTACTTTTATTTATTTATGGGCTTGATAGGCAGAGTAATGAAAGAAAAGTGAGGTTAGTGATTTGAGATTTAAAAACTAGAAAAAAAGTCCAATTGCTTGTGTTTCATAAACTTGTAAACTTGGTTTAAGAGTTTATGAGTTTACGAGATTACGCAAGTTTACCCAAGTTTATCAAAAATAGAGTTTAAATGCGAGTTGACACGTTTTTTTTACCTAAACTCATAAACTCTTAAGTTTAAGAGTTAACTCGAGAGTTTAACAACCATGATTTCAACAGAAGTGTTTGTACTTCATACTTCATATATGTAAAACTATGAAGGGGAAAAAAGATGTGCATAAAGATATCAAAGAATCAAAAAGAAGTGAAAAGAAACAATTTAAACAGAAAGCTTGGTTTTCAGAACGGAAGACAATCCAGCAAAAATCAGAATCAAATTCCTTGAGTTTCAGAACCCAGAGATTCAATAAATATGGACTCAATAAAGTGTCTCAAACAAATTCTAAAACAATTGCAATTGTTGGAAAAATTCTAGAGTTCCAATATATGCTTAAGTTAAAAATCTCATAAGCAGTTTTACAAATAAGGGGCACCACTAACGTTAAGGTTTACAAAAGGAGATCCACAAGATACAAAGAGATAATAATTCTAACCAGTTACAGCGCAAAGCAGTAGCTGATCTTTAATCTTTGGCCAAATTAACTTACTCTTAGCTTGATAGAATATAGAACATCTACTTTCAAAACTAGATTATGCCTTCACCAACATTTATTAGCTCAAACCAAACTTCCCTCAATAAAATAAATAATCTCCCCCTCTATCTTGTTCCATTTTCACCATTAAGTAACAAAAGTACCCAGAAAATGAATCATAAAAAGGAGTCAACAAAATGAAAAAAAATAAGTAGATAATATTATTATCATATTTTAAATTAATCCAAAAACATGGGGGCCCAGTCCTACAGTCAGCTATAAACTGCTAAAACAATACCATCATCTACTGATTGTTGAGAAGAAAATAATAAAAGTTAAAATTTGAAAATAATTTTTTTTTAAAAAGCTAATTAAAACAAAAAGATGGAAACAATGAACGTGGGGGAAGTGATACTATTTTGAAAAGACTAAATAACCCTTGTTTGATCAGTAAAAATTGGAACAATAGAGAATAGAAAAACAAGACCGACTGATTTCATGACTCAGTACTTAGTACGAAATATAGAGAAGTGGAATAATTAAAAATGGCCTGATGGCAGGTGAAACATGAATGTCTTCTTCATAATCAAGATGATTTCCAATATATAACATTGTTCACTTCTAGTCATAACAATGGAAATAAACTCTGTTGAAGAGATGAAAGGGTATCACAGTCAAATCATAAATCATATTGCTTGGATTAGTTTATCTTAGATTTTAAAATTTTGCCTCATTTTCTGGAGGAAAACTAAAGGGAAATGTTGACATCCCACACAATATTTTTATGTATTCTTCTAACATGGCAAGTCAACCGCTTACCCACTTTAGTTTCACTACTTTATTACTTCCCTTTCCTAATTCTGATCTCAAGTCCAATCAAGTACACACTAGCTAACAGTCTAAGCAGTAAGACATAGAGTAAGGAGTAAGAACTTCTATAGAAACAAGGTTATAAAAGACGGCAAAGTAGGAGTAAACAATAACAAGCCCAAAACAACTTCATCTCTAATCATTTTTCATCTGCTGACACTATGGCTTAGATTGTTCAGGATACAATACAATTACAGCAATAAAAGTTATCCCGGGCACAGTAAGCAAATTAAATTGGAGGCCTTCCAAATTATAATAATCATAAACCATAAATATCAATCAAATATTGCATGAGAACCAAACATACAAATAACAAGGCTATCATGCAAATCACCCGAGTAACAGAAATAGCAAGATAAAGAAAGACATGAAGAACCTGTTTGAGAAATTCCTCGTGCCAATTGTCAAGGGTATCAAACGACTTCATGACGTTAACATCATAGACTAAGACACAGCAATCTGCTCCTCTATAAAATGCAACTCCAAGACTTTGAAATCTCTCTTGCCCAGCAGTGTCCCATATCTACCACGCAGACTCATTACATTGAAATACACATAATTTTTTTGTAAAAGACTCTTCAAATTAAATGAAATTGAAAACTGAAATGCCATTAAACTAGAAAACTCACTTGTAATGTGACAAGTCTGTCATCAATCTGGAGTTCTTTAGTGACAAAATCAGCACCAATTGTAGCTTTATATTGCTGACTAAACTTCTTATGCACGTATCTATTCAAGTAGTAAAGGGTCCACAGACGATAATACCAAGAAGGAAATAGCATAAAAATGTCCTTAAATTGATCTTAAACACAAAATTATAGTTTACTGAAGCATTATTTGTCAGGCTTCCCCATCTCACTGGATTAGTAATAGTGTACTATACGACCCCTTAATAAAATTAGAGAATATACCAGGAACAAATAAATAAAAAGTAACCCCCAAAATTAAAAAAAAAAATCGAACATTAAATTAACGAAACACGCCAAGTGGAATAAGGGTACAAACAAATGTGCAATAATGTTATTCATAACACCAACAGAAGAAAACCAAAAATTGAAGATACAGATTTCAAAGATCGAGTAAATAGTTAAGAGACCCACTAATGAATACACATTATATACCAAATAATAATGCTTCCGGCACATCAACCAAGTACAATAGGTGAAGGATACTGATTCATCAACGACGTCTTTCCCACCCTGGCATTGAACAAAAATTACAAACTAAATTCGTCAAATGTTCACGGATGTACATACGCAGATACATTCATGCATCTAGAGTGTGGCAGAGAAACCCTAAGAACGTACCCGCTATCGCCGAGGACGATGACCTTGAGCAAGGTTCGCCGACGTACTGACATGGCAATGGTGAGGGAATGGATGCGAATATAATGGAGGTTGGAGTAGAATATCTTCGCTTTCCTGATTTCTTTATTCGGTGATGGGTGTGAACTTTGTACTTGTCAACCAGTTTGAGAGAGAAAGGGAAATTGGAAAAAGGGGCGCCAATTTCGATCGCTTTCTGCACTATTCTAGTATTTCTGAAAAGGAGCAAAAATTCAACAGAAAAAAAAAAGAGAGAGAATTTAAGAATAACTGAATAACCTTTTTTTATTTAATGTTCCTAACTGCCTGGTACTGGGTGAACCATAATTAATCGAAAAAGTTGTTGGAATAATTGGTAATAAAATAAAATAATTTTGATTTAATATTTGATGAGTAACATCGATGAATTATTGTAAAATAATAATCTTATCAGCACAATGTTTTTGATTGATTATTAGCGCAATTAATAATAGTAGAAAATGATTATTTTGACGGAGAGTTTTAAGGTAAGATAGAAGCTTGTTATTTATATTATTATTTAATTCTGTAATGATTAGTTAATAATTATTTTTGTAATTACATAATAAAAATAATTTAAAGTTTTATTTTTTGACTTATCTCAATATTTGAATTTAAGAATATGTTATCTTGTATTTTATATTTTATTAGTGTTAAAATATCTACGTAACATTGACATTGAGTATCATTCAAATTTGTTATTTAGTTTGTTTATGAATCTAACTCTACAATTTGTTATTTAGTTTGTTTATGAATCTAACTCTACAATTTGTTTTGTGTTTAAGGTCCTGACATGGTAAGAACTTTTTTAGGAGATGTTTGGTATTAAGATTTTTTTAACTTTTTTAGGAAATATTAGTTGGGAATATAAATTTTTCATATTTGGTACAAGGATTAAAAAATTTTTTATAGAAAATTAGGATTCCCGGAAACACCTTTTAAATAAGTTTCTCATAAAAATTTTCTCATGTAATGGTGGTATTCTTATATTTTTACCCCATGAAAAAATTTTAGGGCATACAAATAACCATTTTACAATCTCTCACAAACCATCATACCACAAGTACTCCAAACTTAAATCATAAATTCCGAAACTTCAAACCCCAAATCACAAACTCCAAACCCCAAACCCTAAACACCCAAACCCCAAATCTTAAGATTCAAACCCCAAATTCCTAAACCCTAATTCTCCAACTCCCAAACCCTAAACCTCAAACCCCCCCCAAATCTTAAGACTCAAACCCCAAAACCTAAACTCTCAAATCACAAATTCTTAAACCCTAATTCTCCAACTCCCAAAGCCCAAATTCCAAACTCCAAACCCAAAATCCTCAACCTCAATCCATAAACCATAATCCCCAAACTCCAAACTCCAAACTCTAAACTGCAAACCCCCAAACCCCTATATGCGAATCCCAAATCACCAACCACAACCATCAACCCCTATTTTTCTTTAAAATATAAATTTATTGTAATTTATATATAGGGATATATTTGTAAAAATTACTTAAAGTCTCAAAAAATAGTTTCTGAATCAAACATTAAAATGTCTATCATTCCCAAAAATCTACGATACCAACCAAACACAAATTTTACATTTTTAGGAACAAAATTTCTATGAATCATGACTCTCAAGAATGATGTTTCCCAAAAAAAAAAAATTTCTTATACCAAACGCTTCCTTAGGATGAAATCCTTGATTTTAAGAATTCAATAACAGTTAATTTAGATAATTAACTTTAATTTTATTAAAAAACAATTGAGTTAAAGAATTAAAAGTTCATAAAAACACTAATCTTACTTTTTAAGAGTGAGATAAATCCGTCACTCTTTTTTCTCTCTTTTCCTCCTTTCTAAGTCTATGGGAATCTCATTTATTACTTTAAAAAACATAGTATAAAATAATTAGGGCTAATGTCCCTATTTTTTCAACGTATTTTATGTGGTTCTTAATATGATACTTTTTTAATTGAATCTTTATATTTTTATTACGTTAGTCCCAACCATTAACATTTGTTATTAAAATTTGTTTACGGTATACCATATGGACTGCAATATTATTCTTTTCCGCTAACAAAAATAAAATTTATGAAAAATGATTGTCCACGCGTCAAAAAATGACTGACTCTTCTATATTGTTATTTGAATGAACGATTTCACCATACACTTTGGATTTTCAGAAGAGTTAGCAAGGAGAAATTTGTCTGCATTTGATGACTGTTCAATATATATTATACATTTGATCACACTTAAATTCTATATTGGTGTCATATTTTTCAATAAAAGTACTCCAAACATATAATATTAATGAAAAATAGGGAAATCATGTGGGTACTAAGATAGGAGTAATGTATGTATGGTTGTTAGCTATTATATTCATGGAGTAGTTATTTATTATTTTTTTTATAAATTTTATTTTGAAAAATAATTTTAAAAAATAAAAAAATTATTACTTTTCCTTTGTATTTCTATTTTTTAATTTTTAAATATTTGTGCTATGAAATTTTTTATTTTTTAAATTATTTATTAAAATAAAAAGTATAAAAAATATAAATACAAATAAAATAAAAAGGTATTCATAGAATATTACTGCTCATGGAATAGCATAGTAATGTCCTTATTTTTTTAATTAATAAAAAAATATTTTGTAATAATATTTTATAAAAATTTTAATTTTTAGAAAGGAGTAATGTATGTATACATTATTTTTCTAACTAATTCTTATAAAATAATTTGGCTTAACTAGTTTTTAACATTTTCAAAAGTACTATATTTAATAAGAGTGTTTTATAATTTTTTTATTATTATTTTCAGATAGTATTTTAATTTTTCAAAAATTAATTTTATTTTAATTTCATATTTTTATTAATTTAAATAATTAAGAATTATCAAAATTATAAATGTGTATAGAAGATAAGAGATTTACATATTTTCATTAGTTCTAATTAATGAAGTTAACATATAAAAAGTTGAAATAAAATTATGATTAAATTAAAAAAATTGACTCTTAGAGTGTGTTTAGATGATGTAATTAAATTTTCATAGAATTTGAAATGCTTGGGTTTTAAATTGTGAGTAATTCAAATTTCTTATATTTTTATAATATTATGTTTGAATAATTAATTCTACAAAAGAATTTATATTTTTTAAAGTAATTTTAAGAGAAAAATAAAACCACACTTATTTAATTATGGACCATTTGTAAACACTATGGCCTATGCACTAAAAAAGTTAGAAAATTAAACCATAAACTTTGTTTTGGATTCTAATTTTCTGTCCACTTTATCCATTAACTTATTCAATGAGCAATTAATCTTAATCATCCTTTTACCAATAACCATGATAACAAATAATTTGTGAGCTTTTAGATGATTTTAGCCTTTGGAATACTTGACTTAATTATGATAATAATTCGAATTCTGAAATACATTGGACTTTAAAAGGGAAGCATCTTACATTTTTTTAGATAATTGGTAAAGGGGAAAATGTTATACACTTTAACAGACATTATCCTCAACAAATTTAGTTTATATTTGATTTATTGTATGATTTTCATGTGCATTATAAGTTTTTATAAACAATCAAGAAAATTAAGCATCTAATTTGAAATTAGAGTTTCAATTTTTGCCACAAATTTTTTTTATAATATGCCATAGTATAAGTTTTTTTTTTAGTTTATTTGACTTTGTCAAAATTTATGTAAATTATATAAAATTTAGCTAAGCATGGAATTGAATTTGGGTTTAGGATGAGCTCTAGTAAATAGTAATAGAGCTAAGCTCATATTTGTGTTTGGTGCCAAAATGAAACGATAATTTAAATTATTTAAATGTAAAACATTTGAAATATTTTTTAAAATTTTACAATAGAGTTACTTCAAAATTTTAAGATTTATTAATTAATCATTCAAATAAAACATTTTGTAATATTTTAATTATTTTTTCCCTTAAATTAGCTCATCTAAACACACTGCTCAACAAATAAATTCAGAAAAATGATATCAAAACATTAATTTACAAGAAAACAAGAAGAAAGCAACGCTGAACAAAATTCCCTCAAAAAGAACAATGGTCTCTTGATTTTACCAGACAGCATCACCGCAGCGAAACCGAACCATCAACATCGGAAGCTATATAAATTCCTTGTGAAGTATAAAGCAGTTGAAGCATTTCCCTTTCATAGTAGCGCCGGCCAGAGCAAAAATGGAGGAGAAAGAACCCTTAATCGGAGAAATCGAGGAAATAGACTCGAATTCCGATGCGGCTCAGAAACAGGTGCGGACCAAGGTCCCGGAGGTGGAGATCCATCTCTACCGTCAAGGAAAGGGACCCATTGAAGTCTTCAAATCGACCTTGGGGGGTTGGGACCAGGACCAGTTGGAGGTCCGAGATATCCTCGACAAACATGGGTTCAAATCCATTTATGCGTTCAACATTCAATCTGGGCGCGGTGTTCCCATCCGGTTCAACCCCAGAAACGGAAGGTCAATGTTGAATTATAGGGATGGAGCTGTTGTTTACATTGATGGAGAACCTAAGGTGTGTTTGTTTAACTAATCTGGTTATATTACTATTTTATTTATTTATTTATTTATCTGTTTGTGTAACTGGGGATAGTGGAAATAGAAAATTTTCTGATGGGTTAGAGAATTGTTATTTTAGAGTTGGAAATATTAGGTGGCTGCAGCTGATAAGTATAGATTAGTGGGCTTTAGTATCTAATTGAGAGGTAAATCCCAGATTACGTTTGATAATGGAAGGAAAGAAAGAAACTTTAACAGTTCGAATTATATTGCTTTCCCTAAAGGAAACAAAACCCTGTTTTCAATATGGTTCTAGTCTATACATTAGGGAGGGGAATGATCTGTACGCATTTTCATATCTCTTCTTATCCATAAGACGCATGGAGGATTATGTATTTGGCTTAGACCATTTACCAGCGGCATTATTAAACAATAATGTATATAGTTAGGCGGGGATGTGGCTATTCTAGTCTGAGAGCCAAAAACTAAACATTTCTGGAGAACAAAAACTATCATTCTTTTCCATCTAGGTTTCTGGTATTCTCTGCCTGTTGACAGTTGGTTAAAACTTGCATCTATCTGCTTCACGAATTTTACTGTTGAGAAATCAGTGGGTGGATATGTGGTTGAAAAATTGAAGTGTCGGGATAACAAAGACAAATAGTGACTTTCAAGTTTCAAAGTTGAGGTTTTGAGGGGTTTAATTGCTGAAAGTGAAAGTTGAGAGATTAATTTGCCATAGCCCCAAAGTCGAGGTTTTGAGGTTCTTTGCATTTTTCTCTTTAAAATTGGTGCTAGTGACTTGTTATCATAGACTCATCAAAATTAAAATACTACATGCTATCTAGATAATAGTTCACATTATTGTTTTCAACAAGTGTCACTCCAACCTAAGAAAAGAAGGTTTTTGAGAAGAGAATAGTAGGAATTTCTCTAAAATTGGGTTCTTTTCACGGTGAAAGAGAAACTAACATTCTGCCTCCATTGAAATCCTAGAATTTTACTTATGCTTCTGACTCTATTTTTTTTTTGGTTGGCCAGGAAGCGGGGATTTACAACTATATACCTGAGTGGTTTTAGTTTTTAGAAATTGACTTGTTGGAAATTACATATAGGTGCCTTAGATATTGTAAATATCTGTTTCGACCTGAAAGCCTTAAGGTTGTAATATATGTACAGAGAAACTTTCCGTAGTAACAGCCTTCTGATTCACTCTTTCTATTTGGATATTCGGACGTGTTAGAGTGATTTTTGTAATAGCTTTTCAGTGGAAGTAATACATGAGTTAAAGCTAAGTAATAGCTTCTCTTCTTCTCTAACAACATTATTTTTTTTCTAAAAAATAAAGAAAGCAAAACCTGTTTCTTGTTGTTTTTTCCTCAAATATATAGCAAGTGCGGTGAGTGTTATTAATGAAATGACATTAAATAAGCCTTCGGTAGCAAGCATCTGCTGATAATAATGACAACAAGGAATCATATTCCCTAGGAATACTAAGAAACGATCTCTTTTGTTTAGAAGCAATCATGGGCCCTAACATCAGCGTTTCTCAATTCTCGTTAATAAGATGTACTCTCTGGGTGGTTTTCTTATGAGCGTTTTCATTTAACAGTTCTAAAGTAA
This sequence comes from Ceratonia siliqua, assembly GCA_034509205.1. Lineage (NCBI taxonomy): Eukaryota > Viridiplantae > Streptophyta > Magnoliopsida > Fabales > Fabaceae > Ceratonia > Ceratonia siliqua. The sequence goes on along the minus strand of JASKGM010000001.1, from coordinate 15,962,945 downwards.
GCCCTTTTAGATGTGAATAACCCTCCCTCCTTGTCTAGAACAAGTTAACTACTTACCTTAGGATTCCAAAGAGGTCATCTTATTGGTCAACAAACAAGTATCAAGTCTGCAGATAGCAATTTTCTTTACTTCTTTTTTTAACTGAAATTCATGAAAGCTTTTTCTTTCTGTGTAACAAGACTTGTGTATAGCAGCTCCTTGGATCCTTTAGAGTCTAGAAAAAAATGTATAATCAAAGTATAAAATCTTGAAGGACATCTCACTGATCTTTCTCATTGGGTTCCAAGATCAATATCATGTTTGTAAAATATCTTCTATAAATGAGATGTGCATGCCTGATTAGAAAATAATCAAAATATAGTTCATGTAATTCTATAATTTGCTAAATTTTTCTTTTGCAGGATTCATTGATTAAACCAGTGACCAGGATCTTGATTGGGGTGGTACTTGTAACCATTATGATAACACTGGTTTTGAAGGATACTCCAGAGTGGATGAAGAAATTAAATTTTTCTGGTGGAAACTTCCCTCCATGGATCTTGGCTTTAGTAGTTATTGTTTTCACTCGCACGAGGAAGAGAACTAAAGACTTTCTGAAAAAGCTTGGTTGGTGAATGGATGGAATTTATGCTTTTGTGGTAGGGTTTTATGAATTTCTCTGTATGCTTTCCGGTTTTGTCTAAAATGACATTTTCTACGAGTATTTACAGGATTAATAATCAGTAATATGGCATGTTTAATGATATTGCTTAATAGATAATCTTGTTCAGCGAATATAACTTCTCTATCTGTATTATTTTTTCCCTCTTTGTTTTTTTTAACTGCTCAAAAGTATATCTAGTTAAAGTGGAAAGGCCAAGTTTACTAGTGCAAAGAATTGTTATTTCTGGTGGTCATTCTAACCATAGACAAGTACTGAACGTTTGTTAGTTGGAAAACAATTTAAACCTTTTAATTATTAATTGTTATACCTTTTGATATCGTTTATGCTTCTTCGAAACAAGGGAATGTTTTCTTTTCACCCCTTACCCCTCATGGTTCATTTTCTATGAGTGTAATGCTATAATCAGATAATTCGTTCATGGTGATTATTTTTTTTTTTAATTTGGTAAGAATGTAGGACAGAGAAATAGGAAATAGGATTAACAATTACAGAAATGACAAATAAATAAATAAATGTCGGAGCCAAATAGCTACATAAGAACTTAAATATTTGTACACCCCTAGAAGACTACTTCAGCAGCTATAATTTGTGCCACATTGCAAAATCTTTTCTTTTGGCGTTCAATGGGATTGTAAATATGATATCGAAATCTTTTGATAAAATATTAGTCTAGTTGCATTCTTTATTTTCATTCTTTCATTTTTAAAAGTTATCCAGTATGAAATGCCCTAGTTCTTACCGTCTAGAAAAAAACTATGACCAAGTCACTAGTTGTGGTTTAGTTGTGAGAGGTTAGTTTACAAGAAATTTTAAGTTCAATAATTTGTGTTGTTCATGTACCCCCAAAAAAAAGGGCCATTAAAGTTGATTGATCATTTGTGTCTCTAAGGTTAAGGCTTTTGTTTGGAGTGCAAAGTTGAACAGAATTAACACAAATGATCTACTTCAAACTCATAGACCTAATATGGTTATTTCACTGGATGTTTGTGTAATGTTTTATTGGAGTTCAGAGTCGAATAATAATCTTTTTTTGCATTGTGATGTGTTACTGACCAGTGTGTTAGTCCAGAGAAATTAGATACCTTCGAGGCTATAAACCAAATATTTGGCTAGTTTAATCTCTTCTTTTGTGGTCATGTTAGTAACTCCTAGACAACGGAGTTAGGTCTAATAGTTTCAAATATTAAGGATGGTTAACGTAATCCTCGACAATAAAGAAGAAAGTGCGTGCATATTAGCTTAAAGCTGATTGAATCAAATTCCTTAAGTAGAAGTGTTTGTTTTTCTGTTTTTACCTATCCTTCTACACTGTATCTCACACTCTAAACAGTTTTATCTTTTGTTATTTATTCATAGCTAGTCTTTCGTGACAGATATTTTATTCATCTTCTAGTTTTGGTGTTCATGGCCTACCTTTGATCAGAATACACGGCCTAGACATCACCTAACTCTAATATATATATATATATCTATATATATATGACAATGTTATGAGTTGGTACCAAATTTAAATAATCTCTTGAAGATACCTGTGTTGTGCACTGATGTAATTGTCCTTTTGCTAATAACAAATCTTAAATAAAATCTATGCTGGTCTAATGGTAAAGTCTCTAGATGTGGTTTCAAGGACTGGGGAGTTTAGCTCAAATCCACCGTCAGGGGTAAGAGGGTTTAAGGAAAGGAGAAGGTTTTTAAAAAAAGCAAAGAATCATAAAAGCTAAATAGGAGATTACTAAATAGGGTAAATTATTTTAGCCTTCCCTGATGTTCGGTAATATAATACTTGACACAAAGGTTGTTTTTAAAATGACATTTGACTTTTTTATAAACGTATGGAAAGATAAATTTATCTTTATTTTTTATTTACCCATCATATAATGTTAAGGATAAAATTGGTATTTTTACATTTTCATAAGAAAACCAAGTGTTATTTTATAAACAAGAAAGGTACTACTAAGTATTATATTACGAAATTTTAAGGGAGGTTAAGGTGATTTATTTTATTGTCTATCTTGATGCTTAAGTTTTACCAATTTTCTCAAAGAATAGCTCTTGGAATCCTTAAAAAAGGAGAATCTTGGCTCAGACTCTCAGCAATTATACCAGAGTAACATAATTATCATGCGTAACAACAAGCATGACTGGCATCAGTATAAGCATATAGACGTGCCCTTGTTTATGCTTCTTCCAAACAAATTCATATAATCCCTTTCCTCCCTCACCGCATCTTCATAAAAATATGTAAGAAAAGAGGAGTATGCTTGAATTAAACTCAACTTTTCTATTCAATTTCACAAAATTGACTTTCTTGTCCTATGCATCTTTGCTTCAAGGCACCAATCTCTTTTTAACCTTCCTGCATCTTCAGAAGTGAGTGGTGTATAACGCAAAATGTTCTCTGATGGAAGATGTGAATAGCATGTGGAATCCATCTGATTTGGTCACATTGAGCTGTTTATGAAATAGTTGAGCAGAGAGAAAAATAGAGCAAAGAGCCTGCCAAGGAATAAACACAATTAAAAAAGTTTACCAGAACTTAATGCATTGACATTCCATTTCTAAACATAAGTAGGTTCTGCAATTCATGATTTTTCTTTGACCAACCTGGAAACAAGAAAGAATTGCCTGCATCATGCAACCATAAGTCAGTCAAAGATAAGCAAACAACTTCCAGGACCATGTTTTGTGTACTCCTAGTCCTATGCAGTGTTGTAAGCCCAAAATGGAAAGAATAGTCTGCTATTTAGTTGCTCCTAAGAAGTATAAGTGCAGACACAACAGTAGCCATAAATCATTTGCCTCCATAAAATGCTTTGGTCACCTTAACCGTACAGAGCCTTATGAAGTTGTTAGAGAATATATAAAATTATTCATGGGTCTTCACCTAATAGCTTAAGCTTTTGGGTTAAAATGATCATTAACATGGTATCCTTATGTGACTAAGGGTGCGTTCGGATGGGTTTAAAGGAGAAGGAGAAGTGATTTTTTTTAAAAATAATGACTTATGTTATTTTTTGAACTGTTCGTATCTGCTTTTTCTTGAAGTAGAAGGAGAAGTAAAATGAGAAATTGTGATTAAAGTACAATCCATATTTTATAACTTCTCATTCTAGGAGAAATAAATTTATTTTTTCTTGACTATTTTGCCTTCTGCTCATCATAATTATATCTTTTTTTATTATAATATCATAGTTAAATTTTATCATAATTATAAAACTTAAATTTAATCAAATATTTTTTTAATATAATTATATTATTTCTTTCATTAAGTTATTTTTTATTATGATTATTTTAACATAATTATTGTTTTATTTTAAAAAATATTATTTTTAATCATATATATATTTATTTTATTATTTTTAAATTAAATATATAATTTTTATCTATTAAAAATTATTAATTTTAAATTCTTTGTGTATGTCATTTTTAGTAATTTTATCAATCAAAAGTCCTTTTACGGTTTTGCAGCCGAACACATTTTTTGATTCAAAAGTCATTTTCATTTATTCATCCAAACGCAAAACAATTTCTCATTCTACTAAAATACATTCTTTTTTAAAAATCAACTTCTCATTCTATAAAAGTCATTCTTTTTAAAGCACATCCGAACAGGCCCTAAGTGATCACGAGTTCAATCTTTGCTGGACCTACTCTTCATAATAAAATTGAATTTCAGCACAAAATTTGAAGGGTTTTTGCTTTGTCTATGCTTCAAGCCCAAAAGTGTTTTGTGTGAGGGGATGTGTTAGATATTATAATAAAACTATTTATGAACCTCTACTTAGTAACTTAAGCTTTTAGGTTGAAATGATCCTAAAGAGAAGTAATTTCGAGAAAAGATAAGACAAGAAGCAGTTCACAAGCATAAGTTTGATGTTATTCCATGCCAATGGTAGGCTCCCCATGCCTAGTTATCCTCTCAGATAAAATGGTCATGTTATATCCATATGCTAGCTTCAAGCAGGTAGGAGATCAATTAATACTTCTAAGAATTTCTGTGTATAAGCTTTGTTTTGATTATCAGATGAAAGGTACTATGTTAGACTATTTAATATTAATTTTGTTAATGCTAATAATAACTGATAGAAAAATACTGTCTAGAAATTTCAGGTTCGCTGCAAGGCTAGTTATGCATGTATGGACAGGCCTATTTATGCTGCATGTTCATGTGTTTGATCAAAGTGTAAATTCAGGCAAAGAAACAAAGTAAAAATAATATTGTAAATTACCCCATTAGACTTGGCAGGTTCCGTTCTCTGTTGAATGTTCCAATTTGCTTAAACAAAATGAGGAATCCAACCATCCTGAACTCTTTGCTTTTTCAACGTAGTGTGTAAACTGATTCTTAGCATCAGGGACATCCAAAGCCAAGTCATCAAGAGATTCTGCAACCCTTCCAAAACCCTTCACCATCTGATTCATAGTAATTAGTCCAGATTCAAAACACTCCTTGAGCAGACCCCACAACCTCTCATTCTTCTTTTCAATAATTGCCACCAAAGCTTTCTTAACAACCTCATGGTGGAAAAATGGCATTCCTAGTTCTTTCATGCAGCGACAAGCCTCCCTTATTTCACCTCCAGACTCATACTCCTCCAGCAGCTTTCCGATTTTGTCCTTGACATCCTCAACTGCCCATCCAGTTCTGCTACTTCCCCCACCACCCCAACACCTCAATATTCGCTCCCCAGAAAGTCGAGCCTTTAGCAATGACTTTGCCATTTGAAGCACTTTGCTCCCAATAGATTCTGACCCCAGACACTGTGTTCCAATCTCTTCCAGATGTTGCGGGGCCAGGACTTCATCCACTGCTGCTCTAGCTAGAAACATAGCAAGATCCTCAACCACGACTGGATTATCCAGAGCGGTGTCATCTGCTGACTCTATCAACATAACAAAACCATGTACCACATCATCGGTTGGGAAACAGAAAGAAGAAAGCAAAACAGAAGCCATTTCCTTCTCCCTATTCTTCCGATCCATTGCTAGAGTTATCAGTTTCTTAACAAAGATTGCATTAAGTTCAGCGCAGCAATTGCTGTTCTCATGTTCTAGACAATTATTTACTTCTGATATATCACCAGATAAGAAGTACTCTTGGATTATGGACTGAGCCTTTATCTTGAAACTTCTGGCAGCACTTTCTTCTAATGATCTTTTTTGTGGCTCCTGTGAGAGAGATTTTAAAGATGAGACACACAACCAACCCTCAGATGCTGCCTTGGACATTAACTGTTGCAGAATCCCTCGTGCATCTGGTATGTCAAGTGATAAGTCATCAACTGTTTCAATCAACCGACCAAAGCCTTTTGACATTTGACTGGAGTTAATGAAACCTTCTTCAGCTGCTTCCTTCAATAGATCTAGTAGCGGACCTTCTGCTTGGCGCCTCTCCATTGCCATTATAAGAGCCCGTTTCACTATTTCATGATGGAAAAAGGGAACTTTCAAATCTTTAGTGCATCTAAAAGCTTCTTTCTTGTCACCACTTACTACATATTCTATCAACAAATTGTTTATCCTAGCCTTCACATCATCAACAGTCATATTCTTACTACCACCCCACCGCCGCTCTATGATTTCTGCATGCAGCGGGGTTGCAAGATAGCTTTTTTCAGCTTTTTTCAAGACTTCAGTCCCTTTTGAATCCTTTGGTAAGTAAGCTAAATGTTTCTTCAAAAACGCAGGAGGAAGTATGTCGTCAACCACAGCTCGAGCTAAGAAAAGTGCTAGAACATCAACTGTGTCTGGTATATCTACAATCAAGTCATCTGCAGATTCAACTAATTTACTGAAGCCCTTGTAAACTTGTGAAGGAACTATTGCGTCAGCATAGAGTGCCGATAACAGAACAGCAGCCATTTCTTTTTCTTTGTCATGTCTGTCCATTGACATCGAGACAAGCTTTTTGACAAAATAGTAGCTATACTCTGGTTTTCCAAGTTCTTTCAGTTCATTTATTGTTACAACAACATCATCAGTGGCAAAGTATTCCTCCACTATAACTGTAGCTTTCTTCTTGTAGTCCTCCAAATCCTCTGTCCTTTTCTTTTCAGTTGACTGTTCTTGTTCCTGCAAACCATACTCACTTAAATAATTCTTGGTGTTAAAATACAAAATATTCTTGTAGCACAAAATAAGCAACCAAAGATTTGATCTTTTCATATGCAAATAATATATGCTGCTATTGTTAAAATATTTAGTTAAAATCTTAACTTCGCACCTCACTGCTGTCATAGTTTGGGTCATTGGGCTCAAGAACGTTCATGTCATCAGTGTCAAGCAATCCTCCCCAGGTGCCTTTTCCTCCACAACCACCTGCATAATGAGAGTAGGATAAAAAGGTTACTCTTTGAAATATAAAGATCAGAAATAGTTTATTAAATATTTGACAGCCATGGAATAGTAAAACAGAAAAATTTCTGTGATAATTTCAAACTAGATCATTCCACTCATTTGCTTGTACCTATGAGGCAAAGCAGGACATTAGAGAGTAATTTATGATGGAAAGTAGCACCACAAGTAGATGGCCATCACTTAGCACATATATTTGACTTTAACTACTGAATAGAAGAAGTAATAAAATATTAACAATTAAAACCTAGTAATGAAAATTTAATTTTTTTAAGACTTTACCTTTCTTTGGACGTCCATCTCTTGGGATACGTGATTGCCTATCTTGCTTGCTGTACATGCCATGCAACCTTGGGGATCTTGGAGAACTAAGGGACCTTGGAGAATTGGGGGACCTTGGAGAATTAGGAGATCTTGGTGGCTTAGGAGAAATTTTCAAAGGAGAAACAGGGAATGAATCTGCACTTTCTGAAACAGATTGATTAAACTCGCAATGGAAGAAGTAATATAATAACAGATGGAACCTAGTAATGGAGATTTCCCTATTAAAGACTCTACCTTTCTTCAGACTTCCATCTCTTGGAGAATGTGATTGCTTATTCTGCTTTGGACTTTGCATGCTGTTCTTGTCATGAGCCTTTGGGGACCTTGGAGAATTAGGGGATCTTGGTGACTTTGGAGAAGTTTGTGATGTAGAAACAGATAATGGATGATCCATCACACTTATTCTCAAAACCTCCACTTTTCACTCACTAATTTTGCAAGTCATGTATATACTCAGAACAGAATATCAGCACCACGTAAATCAGAAACTCCAGTAACTGGAACATTAGAGGAGACTTCAATTTCAAATCTGCTTCTTGAGTCAATCTTCTCTTCTCTTTGAATAACGCCATAGATTAGGATCCATTTCTCTCTTGTCCTAAAATGATCATACAAACTTGGGCATAAATAAGCTAGTATTCACAGGGCTTAAATCAGATTACTCAATGTTACTGGAACAAAATCATGAAAGTTGAGAAGTCAGTAGACCTTCTTATCCAAGGGTGGGGTTAAGACCTTAGGCTTTATAGTTGTGCTGATGCACACGATCACCAACTTACATTCATCAGTAAAGGTGATTTTTTACAAGTTGCACAAGAAATCCTTTAAATCAATTTGACTCTATTATTTTATACTTAAGACACTGTATTCCAAAGAAGCATCTGCTTAGAACACACACTATTGTCTCTACTCTTGTGATATGATTAGATGTAAAATGCTTGAAAGTATAATGCCACAATTCTAGGGGGGAAATGATCGTAACAGAAGTCTGGCAACTTAGCCATAAACAAGAACTATAAGAGCAAACAATGATTTCAGAAGCATCAACCTGTTAAAACACTTCAAAATGGTATCAGCTGTACCTAATAATAAAAGGGATCGAAATCAAGTGTGCAAGTTCAAAGCATTCATCACATTGATGGTTATTTCTTCAGTCACTTGGTGGATATTCCTACATTGTCTTATAAGTCAGGATGAAAGGCTTGTTAAGCATCAAGAGGATGTATAGATTTCTTACCAGCAAAATCACCTGTTTTTTGTTCTTCTGTAACAAAATGATACTAATTCTCTATTGCCAATTTACACCATTTAATTTAGAAATAATTCTATTTAGATGTTTACAAAAGTATTATATTTCAAAACAGTATCTCATAAGACTTACTTTTTTCTTTGGTGCTTCACTTTAGAATGAATCCAAGAAAAAAGTGAAATCTCATGAAACAATGAAATATTGGTACGTGACTCCAAAAAATAATTTACTCTAATTTATTTAGAGAAAAAGAAGTTCTTTTACTACAAAACAATTATGTCACTCCCTTGAATACAGTTCTCCGGGTACACATGAACCAGATTAAATACCCAGATACTTGAACTTCCACATTCAAAGTAGACACACTCAAGCGGAATTTGCACATTTAAAATACCCAAAACCACAAGTTAACCTAGACATAATAAAAAATTCAAAATTTTAATCCAACATAATTTTTCATGTCAGTTTAAAGCAAAATAAAAAAAGATTACCTTCATATAAAGCTTCAAAGAGATGGAGGTTGTGGGAGCTCAAGCAGTGGCCAGCAATGGCTGTGAGATTTCAAAGTGTAGAGTGTTAATAAGATTAAAGTTTTTCTGTGTGATTGATTGAATTTCACCCCCAAGAAGTTGCAGTTAGAACCAGTTTTTGGCAGTGATTGAAACAGAAAAGACAGTGTTCAAAGGTAGATGCAAAAGTTTAGGTGTTTTTGATTGTGCGGTAAGAAATCAATGCGGATCTTGAACTAGTTTTGTCACGTCTAGGATGCTACAGCTTCTAATTCTTTGCCTTTGGAAACGGGAGAGGAAAAGGCTTCTTTTGGACCAAGTAACTGAATGTTAAAATATAGATTATGCAATCGTAAACCACCCCTTTCTTTTGGGGTTAGAGAAGCTGGGGGGAAGAGTTGTCAAGTGGTAATAAAAATTTCTACACAGGTCAATTAAAAATACATTTTTATGGCTACCTTACCTATTTTGTGTAAATAAAATAATTATAAATAAATACATAAAAATTTATTTAAAAAAACATTTTTAATTCTTTGAAATTGATTTTTAAGTTAAAAAATTATTTAGATGGACTTATAAAAAAATATAAATAATTAAAAATATAAAAATATTTTTTTCTTAAAGTTAAAAATTTTAACTTTAAATAGAAGTTCATACTATATATAAAAAAAAATGATCAGTTATTTTTTTAATGAATTTTTTTGAATAAAAATATTATTTTAAAAATAATTTTTAATTACTGTATTTAAATATAAAATAATTTTAATTTTAATAAAAAATCTTCTAATTAAAATTAGAATCTTTTTTTTAGGCTCATCTAAATAGGTCCTAAGTATATTAGAGGTAAAATATACTAAAACTCATATCTAACATACATATATATTTATTTATAATTAATCTAATTTATATATTTTTGTAGCTCAAGAATACCTAATAATTTCTCATTAAAAAAAGGGCATTGATTCGTTATCATAAACTTTCCGTATGTATTTGTCTCGAGGCAGATCATTTTTCAAGTTTTAATCAACCGTAAATTATATTTAACTTATTTTTTAGTTATTTTTTTTTATATTTAATATTACCTAATGGAATATTTTATTGTAAGATTGGATATCAATCATTTATCATAAGAGAGTCAAAGATTCAGTTATATTTTTTAAGTATTTAATAATACTCAATTATATATAGGGTATTCAACTGTATTAAGGAACAGGAAAATGGATAATTTAATTATATTTTCTAGTACTTAATATTACTTGACTAAATATTTAGTATGAGGCTATTGAATTATAGTGAAAATTTCGATAATTGGAAAAACAAACCTGTAACGTAAGACCTTAGTCCCTCTAAATTTCATGTCGTACTGGGAAAAAAAATAATTACAAGAAATTTTAGAGCATGTTTAGGTTGTGTTCTAATGAATAAAAATAAAGAAAATATATTTAAAAGTGTGTTTTCCATCTTTTGTTTTTTTAAAAACAAAAAATAGATTTTATAAGAATTTACTATATTTTATAAAAAAAGGAATTTACTATACATTTATATAGAAAAAAAACACATATAATTTTAATTGAATATATAATTTTTAAATTTTGAATAATTTTTTATCCAAATGATTATATTGACAAAATAATTTTTTCAATATTTCATTAATAAAAAATAGTCTTATAATTTTATATCTAAACAAATTTTATAATTTTAAGACATTTCTTGACGATAAGAATGAAATCTAAAATAACTAAAGCTTTAGCTCCATTATAAAAAATCTACATAAAAAAAATACTTTTTTTAAAACTTATCTAAAAAGGTTTTAGGGATTGTTTATTTAGACTTACTAGAGAATATATTTTCTCTTTCTCCTACAGGAGAAATGACTTTTTTTTAAGGAGAAGTTATTTTGTATTTGGATGTAATAATTAAAAAAGACTTTTGAAGAAGGGTGAACAATTTTAAAAATGAAAGTTTTTCTCTTTTTTTATTTTTATCTTATCATGAGAAGTTACAATTTTTAACTTCTCCTTATTGGAGGTTTTCTCCATTTTCATTCACTTATTATTTTTCTATAAGTCTAAACAAACAAGTATATTTTTATCAGAATGTATTATTTTTTGAAAAGAAATAACTTATTTTCATAATAAGTTCGAACAAATGCCTTACTTATTTAAAAGCAAAAAAACAAAAACAAAGAGTTTTCCTTCATTAATGACATCTGCTAATCTAACATTAGGAAGATTCAAAGGGGCTTTCAAGTGAGTTAACTCGTGTTAATTTTTTTAACAATGATTCTTAAAGAAGCATTTCATAAATAAGGAAATCTTAAATTTCAGCAAAAAAATCTTAAAAGAAGCAATTTTTACATAAACCTACTAATAGTTTATATGATATAATATATAAACAACCAACTACTTATAATATATATTATGATAACGATATAATATATAAGAATTAAATAATTTAATGATTTAACATGAAAATAATTAAATAAAAAATATTAATATAGATAAAAAATATCATAAATCATTTTAATATATATATAAAATAAATTTAAAATAATATATAACATATTTATTATATTTATTTATATTTAAAATAATTATTTTAAACTTAGAATTTTATAAAAAAATATGTCATATTGTTTTAGTAAAAGAAAAATAAAAAATAAGTCAATAAGTCAATATTTTAAATCAAATAAATCATGAATATCTCTACCCTGGATAAATTATAAATTATATTCATAAGTATTTGTGCATAAAAAATATATATTTACTTGGAATTATTCTTTGATACATCACTTAGTTATGCATTAAAACTAATTTAAAAAAGAAGATATTTAAGAAGATTGAAAACAAAGCGGAGATAAAATGATGAAAAATATGTTGAAACTTTTCTTAAAGTCTAAATTTACTATTTAGTTCTTGAAAAATATCATTCATTATAAGTTTGGGAGTTGTTACAATATCATTTTCATGCGGCTCTCATACAACAATTTTTTGTTTTTATATCTTATTACTCTTTTTTTTTGTATTATTTAAGTTATTTTTTATGTCTGATAATTTTTTAAAATATTTTTAAATTATTTTTTAAAATTTTTTACTTCTCCTTTAAACAATATTTTTGGAATAATAACATTGTAATTTTTTACTATTCAAAGAAAAAGTAAAAAAATTTTTAAAAAATTATCAGACACAGAAAATAGTTAAATAATACAAAATAAAAAAATAAAGAAAAAAAGGTGATGAAAGGTAGAATCAGAAAAATGCATTATGAGAGTTATATGAGAAAGGTGCTGTAATATAACAACATTATTTATCTTTAAAATAATTTAATGTACAGTTGAGTCCTTCAATTTCTTAAGTGTGGTATATTTAAACATTCTATGAGTCAACAAAAAGGTTAAATTGAATCTAAGTTACAAAAATTAAGAACTTATCAATAACTTATTGTTTTAGGATAAAATATGCTCATAAATATTTTTTATTTAAAAATCATAATAAATTAATATTTTGATCCTTAAAAAATAGTACTTTTATTAATGTTTAAAAAACTAGACTGATCATTAAACCGATGGAGATAGTAGATCACGGGTCAGTAGTCTAACCGAAATTAAACTACGGTTAAATTGATATAAATTAAAATATATTTTTTTAATTGTTTATATTATATAATACTATATATTAATGATATAGTATAAAAATAAATAATAATTTAATATAAAAACAATTAAATAATACATATTAATATATATAATATTATTAAACTATTTAAATATACATCCACCACTATCTATTCCTTTCAAATACCTACTTAATTATTTAAATATACATACAACACTAATATTTTAAATATACCTACAGCACTATCCATTTATAAATATTTTTTATTATTTTAATCATTTAAAATTGGCTCCTCTTCCCATTTTTTGTATTTCATGAGTGATGTCCATTTTCCCATAAGGCTTCAACTTCCAATTAAAGTCACTCTTCACTCATTAGTCAGGATACTTTGTATTACAGAGAGCGAGGAGAAGGAAGAGGGAGAGTCAAAGAGGGTAAGAGCTGCTCCATTCAGTGTTCTTATGAAGGAACATAGATGAAAGAATAGAAAGGGCCTTCGAAAAAGAGCTATGGAGTGATGGGCAATTGCTTGGGAGCTGCTAAGTACTAGTATCACAATAACATAGGCACAAAAAGATTAGTCCTTGCTAATTGTTTGTGAGTTGAACTCATTCTCTTGGTACCTTATTTTTTAGAAATGTTCATATCTTTTTTCTTGTCTTTTATGAACATTTCCTTTTTACTTGTTCATTTTGCTGAAATATAAAAAAAAATAATTTGGGCCATTGACCCTATTAATTTTTAAAATTTTTATCGATTCAATCACAAGTTATTAGTTTTTTCCTAGTTTTTTAACCATTAGGTTTTAGGGGTCAATTGGATTGGTCAAGAAATCAATTTTCAATTTTTTTGGTCTGATCCGAGTTTCAGAACACTAACTTTTATTGATTTAGTTCATAAAAAATTAATTTTACTTCAATTTCATCTTTTTGTTGACTTGATTAATTATGAATCAACAAAATTATTGATATAAACAAATAGATATTTATAAACTTTTGTACTTATTTTTATTTATTTGTTGTATATGACTATAATTTTGAAAATTTTTGATTATTTAGGCAAATGGGAAATGAAATTAAAATAAAATTGATATTTAAATAATTAAATAAAAAAGATTTAATTTTAGAGGATTTAATTAAAAATAATAATATTTCTTAGAGAATCAAAATATTAATTTTACTCTAAAATCTATTTATCTTATTTATTTTCAACCATTACTATAATGTTATATTTTTACTAATTTTTTCTAACAATCATTTTAATAACATGTAATTTCTTAAATAATTTTAAATGTGATTACTTAATTTAGAATTTAAATCAAATAATTACACCGTTTAGCAGAGATGATCTTGCCCAGTGCCTACTGGCTACTGTTGTATATATGTGTCACGGGTTATGGGCTCGTGTACAGAGCACAAGGCTGTAGTAGACTATGTCGACGGAAGATGCTGACTTCGTCGCCGGCCTGCAATCCCAGATAGATGCGCTTCGAACCAGGGTTAAGGTATTCTCTTCAATTGCAATCTCAGTTTCAATCAGCCCCTGTTTGTTTCCCAAGGAAATGGGCAAACCAAAACACCAGCAACTCAAGGAAACGTTTTTCATGCGTTTATGGGGATAACTGGCATTGATTAGCTAAAATAACATTATTTTCTCTGTAGACTGACTTGGCTTCTGCTGTTTGATCAGCATATATGGATGTGTTTCAGTTTTGTTCCGTTTTAGTTCTTATTGCTTTTAAAGCTCAAACACTATGGCAAATTTCACTTTCTGAAACACTACAGTAGTTTGAGAGACTACATTCAATGTGCGTTAGGAATTGATTAACATAATATCTCATACTCTGCTGTGGTTGGGTTTGTTTTATCTAAACATTTACAGAAACCAGGATGAGAGTTTTATCTGGACTTAAATCCAGTTTACAACTTCCTATGTTGTTTTTCTAACTGAAATTTGGCTCATAAACCAGGAATTAGAAGCTGAGAACACAAAGCTATTATCTCAACTCACAGATTGTGACAGTCATGAGGTTAGCTAGTAAATTTTTACGTAGTTTTAGCATTGTGAGCTCTATGTTCTACCGCCTTGGTCATTGGAGGACAGCAAAAATTTTCAGCTAGGAAGAATTTACTAAATAAAAAGAAAGATAAAATAATAAATTTCTGCTTCATTATTCAAGGAAATTATGTAAAATTGTGATGCAGATGGGGAAGAAATTACATGGCTCTGATGAAAATTGCATGAAATCAAAAAAAGGCAACAGAGAGACAGAAGAGAAGATAGAAAAAATCCCAGGTTTCTTTTTCTTAATACTTTTCTTTTTTGGATGCTTAGTTTTGATATATCGATTGCCAACATAATTATAATAGCACTCAGTATACCGATAGAGCACTTGAGCACATGATGCAAAATGTTAAAGTAAAATGTATGGTCATGGAATGTGATTTTTGGTGAAAGGATTGTGGAATTGAATCAATTTATTCTATGGATTCTTTCTTTCATATTCTTTATTGACAAAAAAATTGTGAGTATGGTGACGATCAGTTGCAAAGAAAATAGCTGGAAGTCAAATGGCTTATTCTCCCTGCATAATTTCCTGCCTGAGTCAATTGTCATTGATAATTGGTTCCCAAGTGCAAGCTCCTGTAAGGGGCAGTACTAGGAGGTTTATTGTTCTTGGAAGTTTTTGTTGCCAAAGGTGATTAAAAATATGTCATTCATTTTCCCCCTTTGTGGCAGCATTAATTAGTATGTTAATAACAGATAACATGAGAAAATCAATTGGTGATAATGATACAGAGTAGGCAGCGATAATCCTTCTTCTAGCAAACGCAAGAAGACTTCCTCAAAAATCACTTGCAAATGCAGGTGATTCAGCCAACAAAACCCTGTAGGGTATACCAGAAAGTGTCAAAGACACTGTAGCAAGTATATCAATTTATAATTCATTCTGACCTCTGAAAATACAACAGGAAAGTATATTTAGAAGGCTTACAACAAAATGACAATATTGCCCTCTAAATATTGTTAATTACCGAAATAGAATATAGCACTAACAACAACTACCCCAGAAAAACAACTACATAACAATAACATAACTAAAATAGCATAAAGACGCTTCTTTCCTAGACGTCTTCTAATGATCTAACTCGTCCAAGAACCTCCAGGATAATTTGTTCTACATCAGGCCCTCCCTCATGAGAAAAACTCATTCTCGAGTTTGGTATACAGGCACTTCTTGGAACGTTATAAGAAGCTGACACATAAGCTGTAGATGCTTTCCAACAATATCTTCTAATTTCAACCTATTAGCTTTCCACAAGTCAGAGAGGCATCTGACGTTTTTAAGAAATGCTGAAAAAATAGTCTCTACACCTTGCCCATGGTAATGAGAGAAAAATACATCTTCAAGGATATTCTTAGGACTTGGTTTAAGATGCAATGAATCTGTCTGGATAGCTTTACAAACTGAACCAGCATCAACTTAGACAGCCACATAGCCTAAAACACGTCCAATTCTGCCTAGCCAAGGTCCAAACATCATATAGTCATCAATTAGTAAGTCTTCTGGAGAAACTTCTATTACTATAGTCTTATCAGGAACTATTAAATCAACGGAGATGTTTGCCTTAGCCACAACACTTACTTCTCCAGCAAAATTTGAAATAACAGTAATAAAACTTCCATGTAAAATTCTTTTATCAACCATTACGCTGATCTCTACAGTGGTGATCAAAATTTCAGGATTAACGTTAATATCTTCATCAACAAGAACATATTTATGCAGAGGAACAATGACTGAAAGGGGAGGCTGCGATAGCATGCCATTTTCTGTCTTCTCGACTTCAGCATCAACCTAAGCTATGTCGTTATCTCCAAGCTTTTTGAAGAGTACATTACTCATTAGCTTCTTAGATAGTTGAACCTTATAAGCACATAAATAAGAGGTGACATCAATTGCCTCTTCAATTTGGGAAGCGTAAAGGTCAGGGCAAACATACTTCAAGCAGTGTTGCTTCAAATGCTCTGTGGCTTCAGCTGATCCATGCACCAGAACAAACTTCAAGGGAGCCACGAGGGAGAGAATAGTTTTAATGGATTGTCCATCTGAACGGTCCTCAAAGTCCATGTAAAACAATGAACACCTGACTTGTACAGTCCTTTCATCATATATGACTTTTGATGGCTTTGTATCAAGTATCAAATTTGTAGCACCTTCATCTAAATTTCCATCCATACCACCTACATGCATATAAGTGTGGTCCATATCTTCATCCTTAATCACATAATCATCTAGATTTATGACTTCACCATAATCATCCCACTTTGATGTATTATCACAATAGGGAAAATATGGGGCAACAGTTGCTAAAGGTGAAACGAATCCGCCAATAAACACATCATGGAATCCACAACCCCGTGTACCAGCACTAATGACCATTGGATCACTAGTATTATTATTAGCTCCATGAGATGCTTTCAACTCTTCCTCTTTGATTAGACTAGCTTTTAAAGCCTCTTTCTTCTTTATTTGATTTTGCTCTTCTTCATTGGCAATCAACTCTTCCCCATCATTTGATATGAGTCGACTGTTGGGAATTTCAACCCTATGCAAGGGAAAGAACACACTTGCATCTTGAAATCTGAAAAATGTGAAGACATCGTAAAACTCCATTAGCGTTGATATAAAAATAATCCACATATTGATGCAATTGGGGCGCTGCCACCACTTTTGCAATTTCCTTGACGAGAAACAATTTCTAAGGAAAGTGAAGCTCTCATGCTAAGCTCTTGTATTTTCGTCTTTCTTCTTCGTCAGAATCACATACAAATTTAGCATATTAGAACTCCGACAGTTACCATGAACTATAGAAAAGAAGTGCTCTTCTAGCATGTTTCTATGGTGATCTTTCACAAATGTAAACATCTTGAAATACTGCAACTTTGATTCATTATTTGTAAATTGAACTTTAGATTCACCATGCTAAAAAATCCAGCTTTTATCTCTGATTGTAAACATAGATTGTGACATCTTGCAATCAACAATGGCATTTAGGGAAAGTTTACCTTGGAGAGGAACAAATGCCATGGACTTTAAATACACATCCTTATTAACAACTCCAGGAGACTGAATAGAGTCATCATCAACTTCATGTAACATAAACATTAATGCTTTGCAGAAAATCTCATCCTTCCAAATTCCATGAAATAAAATAGAGCCACGAACATTTGAATCTTTAAATCCGTTGGGACTAGTCATCAAATAAGTATTCACTAAACAAGTAAGACTTGACTTTGACACATTAGGTTGTCCTCTAACCCCATTATACCAAGAATCAACATAAACACTTGGCAACAACTTACCACATGAGGTTGTGTGTATGTTTTATTCATTGGCATCACTTCATCTTGACTTTTCTTTTCCTCATTTGAATGATGTTCTTCATCTTCAGTTTGTTCAGAATTTTCATAATGACTTTCCAGAAATTTTGAAAATTATGGATTCCCTTCTTTTAAAGCATTCAAACCCTTTGTTTCCTTTACAAGTTATGCATGAACATCTCCAACTTGTACTGATACAGTATTATTACTGTTATTGCCTCCAACGTAAATTTCATTTTCAACTTTACTTCTAATAGCACATGCAAAGTTTGAGTTTTCATAAAGAAATTCATCACTATTTGAATTATTTTCAACAACCCCACTATCATCTTCACTAAATACAGCAGCAAGGGAATTACTTTCACTAACCTCCCTAAGAACATACTCAGGTGCAATGGTTAAAGAATTATGGATAAAATTCTCACTTATAAGTTTAATACCATTAAGTTCTATGGGTAATTGTACACTTTGCTCTGCTACTTCAGAAAATCTATGCTTCTTTTGCACTTCTGATTCAATGTCCCCAAGTTTATCATCCCAGCCCTTGATTTCCGCTTGATCTTTATTTTCATTGATTGCTTCCATAGAAATTGCTTCCTTTAAAAATATTGAAGTTCTTAGATTCCCTTTCTGCTCCAAGTAATTCTCATAATCAATCAAATTATCACCTTTGTTTATATAACTTCGAGATGTTGCTTTTTTTGGTTCAACTTGCCAGCTGTTTTGATGCATTTGAAACAAGGACCATTCATAATCAGAAGGAAAGAATCTTCCCATTAACAATTTCTTCATCTTTTTTTAGGTCCTGACTGATGTTTTTCCTTGCCTTCTCCTATCTCTTTTCATTTGGTCCCACCAATCTGCAGCATTACCCTTGAATCTGGATGCTATCATTTTCACCATTTTATCTTTTGACACTTCCTTCCTCTCAAAGAAATACTCCACTTCTGAAATCCAGTCTAGAAATTTTTCAATAGGCATATAACCTGTGAAAGTGGGAATAAAATAGCAGTCTTCAAATCCCCATTGCCCTCTCCTGGAACACTTCTGGTCAAGTATCTCATATTCCTTTGTCCCATAATAAAATGTCTGATACACTAGGTACTCTGAATCCTCTTTCCCACATAGGCGTTTACTTCTGTCTATATACCCATTTCTTCTTCTATTTCGGCTCTGGGCTCCTCTGTTTTCTACTACTCGAGCTTGCCCATAGTCCCTGTTCAGCTCATTTGGTGTTGCAGTTCGCTCCTGATGAGTGTGAAGTCCCTTTTCAGCAATTAGAGCTCTGAGTTCCGTCCCCTGTTGCTGCTGCTCCCTAGTCACACGCCTCTGCTCTTCGATCGCCACCCATATGGCATCTCCTCCCTGATTCGCACCTCCTTGGTGGCTTTCGTCACCTCCAGAGTTTCTAGGTCCCAAGAATGCCATGGTCAGATACCACTTGATACAAAGTAGGCAGCGAAAATCCTTCTTCTAGCAAACACAAGAAGACTTCCTCAAAAATCACTTGCAAACGCAGGTGATTCAGCCAACAAAACCCTTTTTGGTATACCAGAAAGTGCCAAAGACACTGTAGTAAGTATATCAATTCTGAATAATTCATTCTGACCTCCGAAAATACAATAGGAAAGTATATTTAGAAGGCTTACAACAAAATGACAATATTGCCCTCTAAATACTGTTAATTACAGAAATATAATACAGCACTAACAACAACTACCCCAGAAAAACAACTACATAACAATAACATAACTAAAATAGCATAAAGACGCTTCTTTCCTAGACCTCTTCTAATGATCTAACTTGTCCAAGAACCTCCAGGATAATTTGTTCTACATCAGATAATTACTGGGTTGGTGCAGCTTGTGTTAAAAGCTGGAACTTTATACCATTATCCCTCCCTGGGGGTCCCAAAGAAATGAATTTTAGCATATTTTTCCTTTTCTTGAGCTGGCCCTCACAGACAAATTTTAAAGGATGCTAGGGACATGAAAAAAAGGTTAGAGTTGGTTTATAAAATTATTACATGATCTTACTTTGTGGTATATTGTAATAACAATTTGTGATTGCTTTACATCCATGAAAACTTCGTGTCCTGTATGAGTATATTTTTCAGACTTTCCCTGTGTATATCCATAGATACATATATACACAAATATATATGAAAATAAGTTACTTGACAAAAGCGAAGTACATTATATAAATTAGCTCAACAATAAAATGTAATTTGAATAAATAGTTCATCTAACCATATCCTCATTGTCCCCCACCCCCAAGAATAAGTGTCTGGCTCTGCTGTTCATTGTCCATACTATCCTTTTTCCTTAGATGCTACTGATTGCTTGTTTAAGTCTCCCAGCTTTCACATGTTCAAAAAAATTTAAAGGATAAAGAAACATAGTCTTTTTCGAATTTATTGAATTATAATGATATATGTCTTATTCTTACTCTCTCGTCATGAGAAAGATCAATTTGCTAAAATAGGCTGCATATATAAATTACCCCTATATCTTGGTACAGGCTATTACACAAGGCTTATCAAACAACATAGCAAGAGATTTGTAGCTCTAAAAGTCATGTACTTTGGGAAAAGGTATATGATGCCCCCACTATATTTAACTTTGTTTTCTCTCTAAGCAATTATGTCTGAGGTGATGACCTATACAGCTATACTGAAGATATGGATATGTTGTATATTTTGTATAGTTTCTTTTCTTTAATGCAACACATAAAGCATATGATAAATTTTTTCAGATTTTAAGGTCATGCTATAATAGTTCAACTATTAGTTTACATTTTTGTAAGTACTTAAGCTCCTTCAAAGCTTGCTTTGGAGGTAAAATGTGCTTAGATCCTTTGGAATCTGAAATTTCCATGTAGGTTTAATTTTTCATTCAATTGAATCAGAAGGATCTAGTGTGTTTTTCCCTTCCCATCATTTCACTGTCCTTTTGTATCTATTGAATTAGAATTATACAGATGCTACGTGACAATGAATGTTAGGACTTTCTGACTATCTGCTAAATACAGGTTCTATGGTTTTTCTTCAGAGGCACAAATGGATCCGACTGTTGAGGTTTGTTTTGTCACAAACACACAAGCCAGTAATTCCCAAAAGCTGCACAAATTGGTCATGCATACTAACATGCAGAATTTTTCTGTACTCATCACAAATTAATATTTGTGTTACAAATTAATGTTTGTCGTTGATGAAGTGTTTTAAGTTTGGTCCACAGTATGAATATTTTTGCAAAATCATCATGTGTGTGCCTCTTTATAATCTATCATCTATCATTTTCTTGCAGTCTGAAATTTTTAAAGCTCTTGAGAAAACAAGACTATTGGTTGGTGACAAGAAGGAGTCACAATATTCAAGATGTGGTAGAACAGACAAAGGTGTTTCTTCTGTTGGACAAGTAAGTTGACATGGAAAAAAAAAAGAGGAAAAAGGGAATGCTTCCAATTAGCAATGACTGATACATATCAAGATTACAAATGTTGATATGATAATCTTTTTCCAATTGTTAAGATCGCATTAACAATCATTGTGCTCTGAAGACCTGCTTGTGTGGCAAATGCGTTGCTAGATAAGATGAAGCACTTCTGAGCAATGCCACGATGGAGATAAAGAGGAATGGGAGGAAATTTTCTATAGAAATTTCAAAACAAGTTAATACATTTGTTTTAACAATGAGGCCCTTAAAGCAGTAATAATTTTTCGGCCTATCCTTAAATGTTTATATTGTTTGGAATCTAATAGAGACCCTAATATGTTTCCTAAAGTATATTCTCGAAGAAGGAAGGTAGCTAAGGGGAAGGGAAGGATGCTGTGAAGGGACATGTGGTGGTGGATGCCTAAATGGTGGGAGTTGGTTAGGAGGCTATTCTGATTTCAACAAGTCTGTTAGAGAAAAGAAGAATAAAAAGGGAGGTTATTGAGGCTGAGGCAGGGAAGAATTTGGGTAGTAGTGTGGGAGAGACCTGGTCTCTCGAAACCTAGGGAGTGTTTCTTTACTTTTCTGAGTGTTTCTCTATTTTTTCTGAGTGTTTCCTTTCTTGATTCTGTACTTAGAACAGGGCTGATATTCTGAATTGTACCTCTAATTCTGAATATCTAGTCCCTCTATCCTTGGTTTCTGTTTCAATTATATAGAAAATCTATAAAGAAATTGTTGGTTCCCAGCATTATCTTTGTTAACGGAAAAAGTATTTTGAAAAATTTGATTAATTGTATGAGATGGATATGTTATACATCAAGGTTAAAGCTCATATGGTTTTTTTCTGCTATTTATTTCAACCGTTTTAGTTATATTCTACTGTTGATTTATGGAGCATCATGCTATCTGTTAATTCATTACTTAATTTGCTCTGATGATGGCGACATTTTGAAGCAGGTGATTGCTCTTTTCCTAAGATCAAACCTCAAGGTTTCTGAAATAGATAATAGAAGTGCTGGAGAAATTGTTTCAGAAGGGAAATATGGTTAGCAGAACAAACTTTCTGAAAAACAATGAGATAAACGTTTTTTTTTTTGTCTTGAATTGCTTCTTGTTTGCGTTGAGCTTCTGATTTTCATCATCGTCTCTGTAATGGTTGACTTAATTTTGTTGTTTTGATTTTCTTTATCCAGTAATATCCAATTTGTTGTTTTAATTTTCTTTATTCAGTAATATCCTGATTTTTTAAATCATATGCAAGCTGCATTAGTTCCCATGTGTGATCTCTTATGCATCATAAATTGGGAAGCACTGAATCAATGAATTAGTTGTGACTTGTAAAATGACCCATTTATTGGTGAATCTGATGTTGCCAATAAATAATTTTTTTCATTTTTCTTGGCTATAATTTACATGAGTTAAGAACTTCAATATGAGTTTTAGGCAGGGACCAAACAAAATAAATCCAAACCCAGTATCGGAGGATAATAATATGCTATTTGAATGGCTTACTATTGTTGTATTGATGTATCACTATTCACTATATATTTTCCATAAAGTCATGACCAGTTTAGTAGATAACAGTAGAGACTTGGAGTCATTATACTAAGATGGGATGCAAAATGTAATTATGAGAATGGCCAATTCCTCTTTATTAACACTACTATGTGGGTGGGGTGGGGGGTGGGGGGGGCTAAATTATGGGTAAAGTTAGGAAATACTAGTGAGATTTCGATGAACTTTTCAAGATATTTGGATCCTTATTTCATATAAGATTTTTGAAAGGCTTAAAGACTTGAATATAAGTAGAACAATATTAAGATGGCTGTGATATTTTACACTTCCATTGTCATCTGGAGACTCATGATGAGTATGAACCCTTGTTCCTACTATTAAGGTCACGACTATCAGCATTTCCATTTTATGGTGCTTATTTATGACATTCATACAATGGTTACCACCCTAGGGCTTATATGGGTGCTGGTGCCAATTTAAATATGAAATCCATGTGTCATTAATGCACGAGGGCTCAAGGTTCAGGGCCCTTTATGTTTGGAGGTTTTAAAAAATGGTTGCACATTGATAAAAATAGGTTTTTCTGGAGCTCCTTTTGTCCCTAGAGTTTATGAGCTAAATATTTATATTCTATTTTATAATGTTAGAATTAAAATATTTTTTGACTCACACAGATACCAAAAGGATTACTTGTTAGGTGAATTTGTTGCTATAGGAATAGGGCCTAAACAGGTTATAGGATAGTGTTCAGATTCATGTCTATTGGGTTGGATATTGATGATAAAAAAATGATGGAGGTGTCATATGGTTTTAGACAATTGTAAATTCAACTTTTGTAATGGTTTTTGGCGTTTTGTAATTGTCTGAGCCATAATGGTGACTGTTTACTATATCCTTTATATCATTTGCTTCTCTTTAAAATAATTTATATAAATTTCTTTTTTTTTTCCCCTTTTGATAAATTTACCATGTCTTTTACAGAAGGGGAAATTGATTATGTGAGGGTGCTAAATCGAGTCCTTCCGAATGATATTCGAATTCTAGGCTGGTGTCCTGTTCCGGTAGATTTCCATGCAAGGTTTGTCTGCCTTCCATATAACTTTGCTTTGTAATCTGATGCTCAAATTATACCGGGAATGGCGATAGCATGAGCAACAATGGGGCAGGGAACTATTTTTACAATTTCCAGCATAGTGGAAGATTACCCCTCTGCCCTCCTCATCTGCCTCTAACTTTGATTGTTGAAAACTGAACTACAGAAGGGAGAGGATTGAGGGCCAGATGTTCAACTGGGGTTGAGCCACGGATGAATTGGGGTCAATGTGTATATTTTTTATAAAATATTTCAATATGATATGTTTTAGATGATATGGTTAGTATTCATCTTTTTGAAACCTTTGCTTTAATTAATTATTTTTAATTAGTGTTTACAAAATTAAGTATTCATTAAGTAATTATAAATATTTTTAAGGACGCTTCTTTCTTTCTTTTTCTAATGACATAGACACAAAACTTCAAAATTTACCTTTTTTTAGAGCTTTTATGGTAACGTTTATAATGTTTATTATTAAACAAGAAGTTAAAATTATAATTTAGATTATATTTTTTGTCCTTTATAGATTATTTTGTTTTATGTCCATGTGAGGGACTCTATATTCTTGTACATGTTCCCTTGCCCAAAAACCTTATTAGTTTAGTGGTGGTGGCCATAAGTTATTTTACATTGGTTGTGGATTCGAAAGCTTCAATGCCTTTCTTAACATTATTTTTAGTGCTTGATGTGGCCTCTTCGGAAGCTGCCATGATAGTTTTCACCCTCGGTTGGAACAGTTGACTACCAAACCCAGCTCTGGGTGCATCAGTTTGTGTAAAACTATCTACCTGGGTTTGACTACAAGTGGTTCAATTGGGTCTACCAAACTGAATTGGTGGCTGGTTCCTGGTTAACCGAGTCTAATGGGCAGTCCGCTCCAGCTCCCCTGACGCTGTTTAAATGTGATAGACTTATTAGGTGATTAACAAAAGTACTTTTTGACTACAATGGACCCCTGCCATGACATCTAAAACATTTTGACTTTAGAATTTCTAGCAACTTAACCAGAACATGTACATGCTCAAACATGTATGATGACTGATCTAGATTGCAAAATATATTTGACTTATAACCAGAGGTGTCACAAACTCACAATATAACATGTATAATTGTAGTAAGGTTATCCAAATCTACTTACACTATCCCTGTTGATGTTGGATGTAATTAACAGTATAGTGACACCTGCAGGTCCTCTTAGTGGTTTATAACTATCCTATTATAGAAACTAAGAAATATTCTAATGAATTTTTGAGCTTGTTGATAAGATAATTGTTTTGGATCTTTTGATAGCCAATTGTTCTGAAAATCTTAAGCTGATGTTGAAGGGGCCAGAAGTTCAACACATACTAAATCTTCCTCTCATTTGCAAGTGAAATATGAAACAGAGTAAAAATACAGAAAAAAGTTATTGTAGACTGGAATCCCTACTTCTAATGTAATTGCTAAGAGGTGCAAGTCTTGAATCATGATACAGAACTACTAAACAAAGGCATAGGTCGTGTAGTATCAAATACCTAATGGAAAGGTCTGAAAGACTTGAATGATTAATATAAAATAATTAGGCTAACTTGGACAACAATTTGAATTGCCCCAAAAGCTTAAGTTGATAGGAAGGAGGTTTCATATAGTAAGCTATTGTAGGTGAAGTATTTAATTGAAAGTATAACTTAACTGAATTTTGACTTTTGAGGTAGAATTAGGATGCAAGCTAAATTATGTGTATTTACTAACTTTCATATTGCCACAATTGGGCGGTGAAATATTATTATCTGTTACTTTGTAAATTTGATCTCTTAAATTTACACTATTTTGTTGTCACATTCCTCATTTGCTTTGTCAATACAGGTTCAGCTGTTTGAGTAGGGAGTATAAATATTTCTTTTGGAGAGAAAATTTGAATATCATGGTAGGAAAACCACTTTCCTTTGTAATTTTTATAAATTCTTGAACTTTTTTCCCCCTGTTTCTGATTACAATGGAGATTCAAAAGGCTTATAACTTATAAACACTTTTCTTTGTTTGATGTCCCATCAGGCCATGGAGAGTGCTGGCAAGAAATTTTTAGGAGAACATGACTTCAGAAACTTATGTAAAATGGACGCAGCAAATGTGCACAACTACAGGCGGCATATAACTTTGTTTGAGATGTCTCCTACCTATCTGAGGTTAAGATTGGTAGACAATTATTCTGAACCTTTGTGCGTGTGCGTGTGCGTGTGTGTGCATGTTTGCTTGCAAGTAAAATGTAGGAAGCCAAGACATAAAACTTAATGTAAATAAATGCAGCAGATGTGAAGTTAAGATTGGTGGACAATCATTCTGACCCTTTTTCTGTGGTTTGTGTTTGGGTGCACTTCTATGTTTGCCCTATGAATAATAGTTGGTGAATTAATATGTTTGACAATACTTGATTTGTGACTTCCAACCTTATGAGAAGGGAACGTGCAAAAGCCATTAGCCTTAACCCAGCTACATTGTTTATAGCTAATAAATGAATGACTAGCTGTATGAAGATTTTAAATGATGTAGGGAGACAAATCAAATGACAGCATGGAAAAGAAAAGAAAAAAAAATAGTATGGATAGAATAGATAAAAGAAAAATGATGTCAGTCATTTTTAGTAGGATGAATATACTCATGTGGTCTACTTTATAAATTTCAGGTAACAGCTGCAACTTGCATGCTTAACATTTTGAGTCTTAATTCTATTGATGCAGAGCAATATAGTTGTAACACATTGGCGGCTATTACCTTTTTTTGTATAGAATAGAAATTTTTTTAAGAAGGGAAAGTACAAGTTAGGAGGATAAGATAGCCTCTAAGCAAAGAGGTGAAAAGATAAGAAAAGAACAAAACTGAAAAACCAAACAACCAAACATGAAGCAAAGCAGCCCACTCTCTCTGCATAGCAAAGACTCCCCCATTTGAACAGGCCATGAGCTGAACACCAAAGGGAAGCCATAAACGCTGTCCCATAACAAGTGAGTAGAGAGAGAGAGAGAGACTGCCTTGAAAATGTAGGCATTCGTCTCCAATCAAATGTACCAAATCACCATAAAAACTGCACATTGCTACAAAGTTTTCGACCCCTTATTCCTACCAAAACCTCAATTTTATCAAGGGCGCTATTACCTTTTTCACCTTATATAACCTCAAAAGGGGAACCCTTATACCCGTGTCATTTCAGAATTCGAAGTTATGGTGGCTTTTTGTCTTAAAAAATTTGCACAATTGTATCAACTGGACAAGAACTTGCAATATGTCATATGGAATTTTTTTGGACTCTTAAGTCTGAGCATTTTTCCGTTTTACCTGCAGGTATGATGGTAATCAACTTTGGGTGATTAAAATTAGAGGTACAGCTTTTCTATGGCATCAGGTTCGCTGCATGGTTGCTGTTCTATTCATGGTTGGCAAAGGACTTGAATCTCCAAATGTGGGTACCTAACATGCTCATACAAAAATGATTTTTAAAATTTATTCATTTGGTGCCTTGATGGTCCTTTAAGCTTCGCGAGACTACAATAGAACCAGTCTTGTTCAGGCTGCATCTATAGGACGTGTTTTCAGAGTTTACTTATGAAGGAAATTGATGGAACCCAGAACCATAAGACAGAAATTTATCACAAAATACTGGAAATACACTGATATATTGATGAACTAAAGCAGAACAGCGCCAGAATTACACTTAACAATAGTAACAGTAATGAGAAGCAACAGAATTACAAAGAAATCACTAACACTCACTAAGCAGTGAAGAAACTATCACAGCACCTCACTAACACACAGAAAATAAGCACACAGAGCAAGAACATAAATCCCAGCCAAGGCTAGGCCAAACTAACGTTAATGGATGCTAACCTCCTCAAAAGACAACCCAATACTCATCATGCCCTCTCTGGCCAGCCCCTTCCCCTTTTAAGGACTCTTTCCCTGCTTCATGCTGCATGGCATCTCACCTATCCGCTTCATTCCCACCCACTTCCTTATCACTTGGATCATAAGCCACGTGGTCTGTTTGCTAAAGCCCCCTTCTTCCTTTCCTCTTCCTAAATTAACCCTGGGTTCTATCAGAAATTAAATTAAGAAAGTGATCTGGTGTTAACATTATCTAAGTGGAATGATAGGAGTTCTATGGGCCATGCGAAGGCAACACTTGCTAAATGGATGTGTTCTGTCTTTGCTGCAATATAAAAATGCCACTGTCATAACAAACTGTTACTATGGTAGAATATCGTTGCTGTTTATCATTTAAATGACTGCATTAAATTTTTTGTTACTCCTCTTAAAATGGCTGCAATCACATGTCAAACACTAGCTTGTTACCTGGTACAATAAATGGTTCTGGTTTAAATAGTTAGATAAAAAAGATAAAATACTCAATTTATGGGATTAAAAAAAAGTGTACTGCTGAGAAATTTTCTCCATGGCCATCTCAAAGGCCGCAAATTGAGGAAGCCCCAATCTTGAGAGAGGAATTAAGCGAGTAGCAGTGGGATTGCCTAGTTGTGTTTGTGTAAGTCAGCAGAAGACTAAGATATGAAGATGTGAGAAGAGGGATACTTTGCCATTGTGGCCAAAACAGGGAAAGAAAAGAAAAAAAATATATATATACATATAGAGGGAATAGTCTGGGATTTTTTAGTAGATGAAACACTAGTAGAAGGAGAGAAGTAGAGACAATGCAATTTTAAATTTTAAATGAGAGACCAGAATAAGGAGAGTGGAAAAGAAAAAAAATAAAGGACATAATGATTTTCTAATTTTGCAAAAATTTGAAAAGGAGCAAAATAAGGAGATTATAGAAATGGAAAGAAAATGAGTCCATAAATGGTTCTCTGATTTATAAAAGGAATGTCATTATTAATAATTTGAGCAGGAAAAAAAAAGGAGAAACTGTTACATGGCTGGGCCAATGGCAACTACTTTATATTATTGATATACATTATTTGCACAACGATGGGTAGAAATCTTTTCAGTTGAAAATATCTCCATGTTGCGTTTCTCCATTTCTCTTTCTGTGTTATATGCCCCTGTGCATCAAATCTCACATTATCAGAGGGTACAGCATAATCATGCCGGGGACAGACTATACATGTTTGTTAAGAAATTGTATAGCTTTCTTGGTTATCAATCCATTTCCTGTATCACTTTTCTTCTCTTTTCTTTTTCTTTTGGATATGAGCAAACAGTTCATCTCTACATATAGATTTCTTATTCTGTAGTTTGTGCTAATCAGTTTAATGCCTAAATGTGTAGGTGATTGATAATTTACTGGACACTAATACGATACCAAGGAAACCCCAATACGTTATGGCTGCTGAGATTCCATTGGTTCTTCAGTCCTGTGAATTTGAAGATATTAAGTTTATATGTTCATCTGGTATATCAAATTTTTAGACTTAAAATATAGTAATTGACTGTTTAGTTGGATTCCTCTTTGGAAACTGGTACTAGTGTAGCATACGAAAGCCATAAACTTTAGTTACATCCAATTTCCAGTTTCTTCTTTGCTTACCTATGCGAGCATTGTTACTAAGAAAAGTTTACTGATAATTAAATTAATTGATTGCATATCTAGAGACAGGAGAAGCCTTGCGTGTACACTTGGTGAATGAATGCCAACTTTACCAGCTTCAAGCTGCAATCTTTCATGAAGCTCTTCTTAATTGTGTGCCTCTATCAGATGGTGCTGTAAACATCATTGCTAATTTACATTTTAATTATTCTGCTTACTTTTGTTAACAATGATCTATTATGCTGATAACAATTCTTTTTCCAGATAAAAGCTTGCAGCATAATGAAGGAACCAAGAAGAAAGCTTCCCATGTCCCTCTTATGTCACGACCAACTGAGCGTGAGTTTTTTCACCTGCAATATTTTATAGCTTGTGCCAGAAATACTCGAATGCATGTTATAAGTGGAATATTTGATGACGTATAGTACTTTTTTAAGCTTTACACCAAATGGTTGTCAGTGAGTTTACTTCTTTGCACTACTGACCCCCTGTATATTGAACGGGATCCAGCATCATATGAAGAGCGGCGTGCCAAATTCAGCTCAAGTACATGAAGATTTGACCCACCATCTCAATTTAAGAGGCCTTCCATATTCTGTTTGTCTCTGTTGTACAATTAGTTGTTCACTTATTTCTTACTTGAATTCTAGATTTTGTTTTTGATGTAATGTTCTGTTTTCTGAGACAAACCCCTCCTCCCCCAATTGAAAATGAAATATGCATCTATATGCTCATTCATGCTATCATTGCCTTGGTGAGTTTTGTATTTTCTTTTCCCAAGTCTGATAGTTCTAGATTATGCTAGGCTGGCTTCCCTGGCAGACAGCTGAATGGTGCTTGTGGCTGATGACTCTTACAAGTATATGCTAGATCAAGTTCTATTGTTTCTGTTTGTTTTTTGTCATAAAAATACTTATAATTTCATGTTTGAATCACTGAATAAATAGCAAAATTTACATAATTATTAGTTGGAATAAATCATTTCAATCTTTCTGGAACTCAACTTGCTGGGACTTACGAGGTAAATCAGACAGAAGCTACTTCCCAATACTTTGCTTGGCCATATCTCTTAATCAGGGGTGCCTTCAAACTAACTTCTCCAAACCTGTCAATCATATGGGAAAAAGTTGAACCACCTAAACAACTCAATTTTTCTTGATAATGGTGGGCTAATATTGGCCATGTCTTTGTGATCATATTTATCACTAGGCATTGCCACACAAGCCATTCAAAATGAAATAAATTAGTTTCAAGAATGATTGGGAGTGGGATCCACTCCCAGCCATAGTTTTTGATAAAAATCAATGTTAATTTGATAGGGATAGATGAAAATAGTGCTAAAAGAGCTGAGTGAACTCTACTCCAACAGTCTAGTGTTAGTCTCACAAATAAAACTTCTCCTAAAATTATAAAACATATACTCAGCCCCTATAATTTTCAAATATTTATATTGACCTCTCTAATTATAAAATTTTCAAAAGTGTTAATCTTAACTTTTTGATGATTTGTAGCATACTGAATTAGGTTCATTGAACATTTTTATAAAAAAAAATTACATTTAGTGTAAACTTTGTTAACAATTGTGTTAATAAAGAATATTTTTGTATAAATTAAAACTAGAGAATGTGTAAGTGTATGCTTTAGAAATTTCAAGGAATGTTAATATAATGTATTATATTATTTATAAAATTAATAATTTCTGTAGTTCAAATAATTAATTGTTAGCTTCATTTGAGTAAAATTAACATTAAGTTAACTTTTTTCTTAAATAGAATCGGATAAACTCAGATATAATTATATTTATAAAAAAAAGAGTTGTACAAATATTAATATAAAAAGTTAATAAAAGCAATGAAAGATTTGATTTTAATTTGACATTAAAATCACAATTTAAAATATAACCAAATATAGTTCTAAACAAATTTTGTTTTCTTTTATCCTGTAATGAAAATTAATTACATTTCTCTGTTTTTCCCTTTATAAAATTCCAGCGAAGCATTAGTAAGAACTTAGAAGCTGGCATTGGAGGGAGAGAGACGGCACAGGAGCGAATTATATCGTCACTGCGGTTCCCGCGAGGGGAACTCGGATCATAACCCCACGCGCTATTCCGTTTTTCTTCTTCCAACAACTGCAAACAGAAACCTCTCTTTCTCCATTTTAGAGAGACAAACTAACGGAAGAGAAGGAACCAAAATGGAGGCTGCCATGGGATTGATGCGGAGGGTTCCACCAAAGCACACCGAGACTGCTCTTTCTGCGCTTCTCAGCCTTTTGCCCCACCATTCCTCTGATCTCCTCGCTCAAGTCGATCAACCCCTCCAGGTCCCTCTTTCTTTCATGTGGATAATTTCTTATACAATTCTTCTTTGTCATTTACATAATTTCTTAACTCCATTTGTCCTTTGGGGTGTATAAATATGAAGCGTCTTTGGGTGTTTTGGTTTTCAATGTCTTCATGTGTTCTTTGGATTTAAGGGTTTAGTTTGATTGCGGTGTGTTTTACCATGTTTATGGGTTTAATAATTCTGTTCTATGCTTTTTGTCCCACTTTAAGGTTGGGGTTTGCTTTAACTGTTAGTTCTAAATTTAAGATTAGGATTGTTTGCAATCTGGTTTGTCTTACCTTTTTCTGATTAAGTGTCTATTTCTTCCATTAAGTCTTAATTAAATAGGATTGTTTGTTTAATTTGCGACCCTTCATATTTTTCCCTGCACATTTGGAATGTGTCTTTTGCTCCCGGAATTTTCATATTTTTTCTTTTGATCTGGGTTTTGGTGTATTTCATGTCAACTTGCTACTAAAGTGTATGACAAGGAATTATGATAATTTGCTATGCTAGTAATTTATTTTTTCTACTTAACAAGCGATGTAGTATTCATCTATTCTTATTCTTGTATGATCATTTGCTTTCAAAAATATTCTTAAATTTTAAAAATTTTGGATGGCGAAACAGGTTTTGAGCGACATGGACAGTGGTGGGAGAGAGTTCATTTTGTGTGAATATAACAGAGATGCTGACTCTTACAGGTTAATTATCTGTGCGTAGGGTTTCTTGTAGTGATAATATGCTTAGGGAGATATTAGTGATAATATGCTTAGGGAGATATTAGTAGTTAACTTTCTATTTTCTTGCTCAAATTTTGTTTAAATCTTTTCCTACTAGGAAATTATTATTGTTAATAGCAATACATTGGATGCCACAGTAGCTTCCTGGAAGATGAGGAAATATATCACTGTCATTGTTTCTCTATATATTGGTTCTTGTTGATGCAGGAAAATGCAACGTTATAGAATCATAGATAACTCTTTTGCAGTTCTTTGTATGTGATGGAGACACACATAGACACACACACACAAACACAGACTTTCTGATTTTTAGTCTGTGAATCAACCACTTAGAGATAATGCCATGATTAATTTTGTCTTTCAAGAAGAAAAAGGAGTGGTTTCCTCTTGAAAAAAACTGGGCAATGCTAATTTCCCAATGAATGCAGAGTTTAATGTTCCCCATACATTGTGCTATGATTAAATGACACTGTCAAATTAACTTTATTAATTCACCAGAAAATAAATTATTGTAGAATATGTTTTTAATGAAACCCACTGCTGGATTAGAAGTCTTTGTTTGTGTAGGTAAAGCATAACTGATTTCATTCCAACTGGAAACGGTTTTCTATCTCATCAATTTCACTTTAAATTAACATGTAACACGGATGTCAAATACAGGTTTATTGTATGTTTATGACTATTTTTCATGAAAATTATAATTGTAACATTTAGCATAAATAGTTAATATGTATTTAATTTATATAAAATTTGGTACGCAACATCAATATTGCTCAGGTCCAATCATCTGTTGATAAAAATCACATTCTAGTATAATATATTAATTTATTTAATGGTGCTGACCTGTGAGTTTCAACTGGTGATGTTCAATTTCAACCCTTAGTTAGTCTCCGTACTTGTGACTTATTTATCTTTTAGTTGAAAGAGAAGTAAGGATAGTAGTAGGCTGAGTTGATCTATGGTAGTAAATAATAGTTGGTTAAAATTCATTTTCTGTTCCCTTGATTATTTCAAAATTCGATCTGCAAATTTTTGATTGAGCATCTATTTTGTCCTTAGTGATAATTAGCATAAATGTTGTGACGTAAATAGTATAATATTCTTTAAGTTAATTGCCATATTTTTTAAAACTTGTGACATAAATAATAACAAATACTCATTTTGATATTATCTTGTGTCATAGGAAGTACCAGCTTTAAAGGTTCTACTTAAAGTACTCATCATGTAATGTGAATTGAAAAATTTTCTTTATTTACATCATCATTATTCTAACCAGGGAGTGAGGGACAATATTGGCCCTAAATTACAAGTTTAAGAACTATATTGAGATGATAAATAGTTTAGGAACAAATTTGAGACTTGTCCACCAAACCTTAGAGACAAGAATATTTTAGCCATGAAAATTTTGATTGGCTATTTGACGCAGGGTGAGGTGGGTGATTAGAACAACAACGTGCAGAACCAATGATGAACTAAGAGACGAACTCACAGCAGAACAAAGTGGGTATTCTATCAGAGAAACCCTAATATTTCATTCACAATAATACTCTCAAAAACTACTCCTCTCTAGTGAGAGATCCGTAGTTATACAACAAAGGCAGTGAAGCCCTAAAGAAAGGGTCACGTGCAACCCACAAATACAATAACCTACTTAACAGCTTAAAACAGGCAACTAACAGAACTAAACATAACTAACAGAAAACAACAGTACCAACAGATACACAATGCATGTTTATACTAAACTAAACAAAAGCTCCTGCGTCACTATTACTGGTGACCAAGAAAAAAATTTAGGTGAATAATTTTTCTCAGATTTTAAACTAGGCTCACGTTCTTAATTAAGCAAGGGGTGATATGTTATATAATTGTGGTAATGAGATCTTAAGATTTTTTTCTTGCTCCCCTGATCTAGGAACAGGCTGAATATTATACTTTAGTGCTGTATTATTTAGCATTTTGAGGTTGAGCTATATAAACTTTTACCTTTGTCATCTTACAAGGAAATCATTTAGTGGCATTTTGATGAAGATGGCAGCATATTTTACAAAAGTTTATTATGAAATGGGGACCATGACATAGCATAGATTTATTGCTACAGAATTCCAATAGCACAGAGTCATGATTTACATGCTTCTGAATGTTTCTTTTTTTCTTTTTTTTCCTCTATTAATATGTAAACTGTAAACCTTTAGGTGAAGGACAATGTTAATCTGATTGTTGTACCGTATCTTTCTGCAGATCACCTTGGTCAAATAAATACCATCCACCATTGGAAGATGGGTCCCTCCCTTCTTTAGAGTTGAGGAAACTTGAAATTGAAGCAAATGACATATTTGCAATATATCGTGACCAGTGAGGTCCTTAACTTACCTGATCTTTTAAGCTTCTGTGTTTTATTAGATATGTGTGTTATTAAAAATCTTTTCTGCCTAGTAATTTATTACCCAATCCCTGTTTTAAGTCAGAAAATCAATTGAAATCGGATCATCCCATGTTTTCTTTGTGTTATCTATCTGGATATATTTATTTAGTGATTACTTGTATTAAAGAATATGCACCATTAATGGATAATCTCATAGATATTACGAAGGAGGCATTTCATCAGTTTACATGTGGGAAGATGAAAGTGAAGGTTTCGTAGCCTGCTTTTTAATTAAAAAAGGTCAGCCTTTTATTTGAATCTACTCAATGGACAAAACTTCTCATCCTTTTCTGATATGATATTGTTACCATGATTAAAGATGGCTCAAAGACAGGGCAAGGTCGACGGGGCTATCTAGAGGAAGGAGCATGGGATGCTATACATGTTATAGAGGTAGACTCTCTTTGCGTGGAAGGCTTGGTACAATGCCCCTGCATGACCACCTTTAACCCATTGGAAAAAATCTAATACATCTCTTTAGTTCCTACGTTTTTAATTTCTTATCTTGCAAGATGTTTTCCAGTAATCTTTAGTCAAGCTGAAACTCTTTTTTTCCTCTTTATGTTAATCCAGGTGGGACCAGAGGAAGAAGGAATGGGCAGTTATCGTTTAACCAGTACAGTGATGCTGTCTTTAACTACAAATAATGAGTCTTCTGGAACTTTCAGTTTGTCTGGATCAATTAGAAGACAGGTACTCTCTTGAGAAGCCACATCCATTTTATTGAATATTGAATAATGAAATATATGGTCATTGTCTTACGTAGACATGTAGATTGCATAACTAATTGTAACTTTTCTAAAACCATTAAGATATATAAGAGTGATTATTAGCAGTGGCTCCTTATATGTATTATTTTCTCAGAACCAAACTAGCTCTTCTTTTTTTTCTTGGGATAAATGATAAATCAGAAGAACCTAGAATCCTTCTTACAGTTGATTAATGGTCAGTTGATTGACTTAATGTTTAGAAACTTCACTTTTCATCTGAATCCTAAAGCTACAAATTTTATTTATATATACGTCATGCTTTCTTGCCTATGCTTTTATTTCACACTCACACTGCCCTTTTTCTTTTTGAGTTCCTAAGGTAGAGTTCTTTTCTTATATTGTAGATGAATATGAAGCTGCCAGTTGCTGAGGGTCATCTCTGTAACATGGGAAGGATGATTGAAGAAATGGAGGGTAAGCTGAGGAATTCACTAGATCAGGTGCGTTTCAAATATTGCTGTCAACTGCATACTTATTGTATTGAGGATAGTTTCATTACCTTTCTTTTTCTTACTTATATTGGAGGGGGTGGGGGTGGGATTGAAGACCTATCTTCAGGGAAGTTATCAAATTTTAATAAGGGAA
>JASKGM010000001.1:15889631-15909284 GCA_034509205.1 Ceratonia siliqua | reverse complement strand
TATATATATAAGAATAAATAAGATTATTAAATTAATTAAATTAAAAGAGATAATAACAAAATAAATATAATCAATTAAAAATATAATTGAATAAAGATAATATTTGTATAAAAAATTTATAGATAACTAATAAATATATTTAATTAATTAAAATAAATAAATAAATAAGCAATTAAAAAAGGTAACTTAATTGTTAAGACACAAATGTAATTTCAAATGTTAAATTGGTCAACATATTCAGTTGTATCTAGACAAACACAAAAAAGTTAATGATACAGACTTTGACTTAATTATTTTTTGCATTAAAGATATATATACATACATATATATATATATATATATATATATACATATATATATATATATATTATTCATTTAATTTAAGCATATTTTATATTTAACTCTAATTAAAAATTTATCTTAAAGTTTGTAATTATTTGCTATTAGGTTTTTTAATTAATAAATATTATGTGTGTAAATTCGATTTAGAAAAAATGTAAACGAAGGCAATCATATATAAACATTTATATCAAATGTGAATTTCATTGAAAATGTGTCATCGTTATATATTTATTCATAAAATTAGCGTAGCTTATTTATTTTTTGTAAACTAAGCTTGCTTTATAATATTTCATGAAACTAGTTGAGGAGAAATCTCAAGTAAAAAACATTAATTACAAAGAGACAAGTAAGCGAGTTTTAGTTAGTTTTAATTAGTTTATTTATAATTAATTTAAAATTTTTAAAATTTTTTTATAATTAACTGTGAAAAGATATATTACACATCATTTATTAAATGAAGACCTGATAATATTCATTCGTCGATTAGACAACCGACAAACATTTAAAAAAATTTATCTATTTTTTCTCCCTTTTTTTTAGTATTTACGGTGATATTATATTTTAAAATTATTTTATTTTATTTTATTTTTCATAATATTTGGAAAGAAAAATTAAATATTATATCACAGTAACCTCACAATATTTTTAT
Source organism: Ceratonia siliqua (assembly GCA_034509205.1). NCBI lineage: Eukaryota > Viridiplantae > Streptophyta > Magnoliopsida > Fabales > Fabaceae > Ceratonia > Ceratonia siliqua. Next base: position 15,908,293 of record JASKGM010000001.1, on the reverse strand, counting down.
TTTTATTAACTTTTATAAAATATTAATTAATTTTTTAATATTTTTAATTATCATCTACACTAATATATATTATTTTGCAATATATAGCAGTAGACTAAATTACATTATTGTAATTTTTATTTTTTAAAAAAGATTTTAAGATAATATTATTTTTGTATTTAAAAAGTTAAGGTGCATACACCAAATATGAAAATTAATATTAAAATATTGAATATGGTAAATTATGTAAGATAACAATATAATTTTTAAAAACAATATATCAAATAATTTTTAAATTTTATAATATATTATTTTAAAATATAATATATTTTTAAAATGTCTTAATATCAAAATATAATGTAAAATGATTTAATTTTAGGATAAATTACCTTAATCTTTATTAAAATTTAATAATATAATATTTGATAGTTTTATTTTTAAAATATTTAATTTTTTTATAAAAATATAAAAGAACTAATTACTCTTATAGATAAATAAAAAATAAAAAATAAATATTTTTATATTGTTATAAATAAATTAATGATTATTTTAAAAATAAAAATAATCTGGATAAATGGAAGATTAAGGGTTAATGACTTAATTCTGTCATTTATTTTGTGTTAGGGCAATGCAATCACATGCATCAAAAACTACAGTAATCCCGTGCGCTTCTTACCCCCTGCACTCTAATCAGCTTCATGATCAAAACGTGAAACCCAAGCAAACAACTCTCGCCGCAAAGCAGTCTTTGACCTCGCTCTCCCCTTGATCACCACTGAACAAACCCACTGCACCCTCACTCTCACCCTTTACTCCCTCTTTTTAAGGCAACGTCGAAGAAGCTGCCCCAGTTTTCTTATTTGACCACAACACTTCCTAAGTCCAAAACCTAATCCTCTCTCTCTCGAGAATCCCAGAGTTTGATGTGAAGGGCTTCCTCTCTCTCTTTCCCCTCTATTGGTTTCATCTCGAATCCCCAATTATTCGAACCTAATTTGGATTCCTATCGTGTAGCTGTTCATTTTCCCTACTTCTTGTTTCGCGAATTTTGGATCCAAGGAGTGGGTTGTTTCAATTTTGCATCTTTGGGTTGTTTGTTCGTTTCGGGGTTCATTTGGGTGGAAATTTTGATTATAGGGTTCTTGTTTTTTTCTGGGGAGTGATCAAGGATGACTGTGGAATCGGACTCTTCTCTTGAGTGTTTAAGCAAAGTGATGGCGTCGATGCCGGGGTTTCGGTTCCACCCCACGGATGAGGAACTGGTTATGTACCATCTGAAGAGGAAGATGTGTAGGAGGAAGCGGAAGCTCGATGTAATTCGTGAGACCGACGTCTACAAGTGGGACCCTGAGGAATTGCCTGGTATTTTGCTTTGCTTATGGAATCATTTTTTTCTCATTACCCACTTTTTTCTTTTCTTGTTAGGGATTGGTTAAGGCGTTGACTTGGTTTTCTTCTATGGGGTGTGTCATGTGTGTGTAATTGGGGTGTTTTGATTCGATGTTTTGTTTGATCGGTAAAAAAATTGAATTGGGTATAAATTTATATCTTCATGTTTGTAAATATTGATGTGAGTTAGGTATCTGGGCTTGGAATGGATTAGAAAATGAAGCGATTTAGGTTAGGAAAGGATTGATGGTTATTTGATGTGTGATTCTGTGAATGTGTTTTTCTCGTTTGGCGTTTGCACGAGTTTTTCTTATATTTCACCAGGATGTAAGACTTATTTTTTTGCTGCTGGATATGCTTGACAAAGCATTGTTACGCTTTTAAGTTTGTCAAGATCTCTTGGCTGATATGGTAGGGATTTCTTATGAATTGAAATTTCATTGTTGTCAATGCTCGGTAGAAGGACTTGTTTTCTAAATACATATCAGATGATGTATGCTTTGATATATTAATCATAGATTTCTTGCTTGTTTGTTTTTTGTTTTTTGGATTAGCAATCTTTATTCTGTTTATGAATTAACTAAGAAGCATTGACACGGACAGGGAGGCTTCATAGGGAATTAAGATTGATGTTGAGTACAGCATAATCATTTATATCCTATGTGGTATTTGTTGTGCTGAAGTTTGCGGTTACTCCGGACTTACGAATTTTTAGATAGGCTATGATGCTAATACAACATAACCAAATATGGTAGTTGTGGCTTTTGGTTTTCTAAAGTTTGAGGTTACTCCATGCTTATGAATATGTAGATAGGCTATAATGCTAATATCTTATTATTTGAAGCTTTTTTGTCTTTTTGTTTTTTCTATTCTTTAGCTTCCTCTTGTTTGATTGCTTATACTTTGTAATATTTTGCAGGGCAATCTGTGCTGAAAACTCGAGATAGGCAATGGTTCTTCTTCAGTCCTAGAGATAGAAAGTACCCTAATGCTGCAAGGTCTAATAGAGCAACAAGACATGGGTACTGGAAAGCTACAGGAAAGGATCGTAATGTGACATACAATTCTCAGACAGTTGGAGTGAAAAAGACACTGGTTTTCTATAAAGGCAGAGCACCTAATGGTAAGCGGACTGATTGGGTTATGCATGAATACACTATGGATGAAAACGAGCTTGGAAGATGCCAGGGTTTTCAGGTATCAGCTTAAGTGACCTTTTTGCCTTGATTTTTTTTTTTTTTTTTGGTTGATCATCCTGAACACAAAATCAAAATATTATATACTGACATTGGGCTTTGATATATGCATTAACAGGACTATTATGCACTTTACAAGCTTTACAAGAAAAGCGGACCTGGTCCTAAAAATGGTGAACAGTACGGTGCACCATTTAGAGAAGAAGAGTGGTTAGATGATGACTATGTAGATTTTAATATTAACTCAGCTGACCATGGGGTTCCAACACAGCAACTTAATGGGGTTACTTCTGTTGATACTGATACTGTAACTGCTGATGGTCCAGAGCAGCCTTTGTCGGATGATGAAATTGAGGAGATTATAAAAAGATTTATGGATGATGAGTCTGTCTTTGACCAGCCACATGTGAATGGTTATCCTGCCACACCTCTGGTTTGTGATCTTCCCAAAATCTTTTTGTGCACATTTATTACTTATTCTGCTTTGTTTCTTTCTTTCTGGGGGTTGAGGGTGTGGGGAGGTAGGATATGGTCCTTTATATCAGTGGACACTACAAGTGTAATCATCGGTATTACAGCTTGATCTTCAATTATATATTTCCTTGTTGTGATCTTGATGTCAATAAACTGACATCGATTTGAAAGCATGATTTTGCAGCATATTACAGGGCCTTAATGTTTATAATGTTGTCTTGTCTAGTCAAAATAAGTGAAAGCCATGTAAATTTATAAATTTGGGATAGAGAGAAAACAATATCACGTTTAGATATTTCTTAGTTGTAATGCTGGTTTTCCCTTTTTTCACCCTTTTACTAATATTTTTTGAAGTTGATTATTATAATTTAATTTCTACTTGTTTATCTCCAGAGTTGATTGTTCAATAACTAATAGGTCTTCATTAATTATGTAGGTTGTTGCTGAAGAAACACAAAGTTCTGTGGTGGATCAATTTTGTGGCGAAGTCAACTTCCCTGAGCCAAACAAAATGTTTCACCCAAGTGATCAGCAATGGGAATTGGAACCCAGTTATGACTTCTTTCAGTCAGCTGCTTCTCACTTGCACGTATCTGAAGCTCCTGAGGTCACTTGTTCTCCCAACATTCAAGAAGAGGAACTTTGCTTCCATGAAGACGACTTCTTGGAAATTGATGATCTTATTGGTCCTGAACCTGCATTATCAAACATAGATAAGTCTGTGGAGAACCTGCAGTTTGAAGATGGATTAAGTGAACTTGATCTGTACCATGATGCTGAGATGTTTTTTCGTGACACGGGGCCAATCAATCAGCAAACTGTTTCACATCCATATATGAATATCCTGGACAGCAATTATGTAAATCAAAATTATGTGTTGCTATCCGATCAACAGGATGCAACTCAAACTGGTGGTGAACTCTGGATGCATGGTCAAAGAAACATCCTGAGTACAGCAGAACACACTGAGGGTTCTTTCTCTCAACCAACATCAGGTATATTCAACAGCACAAGATACAGTGTTGGTGGCTTAGCTCAACTGCCAAATAATGATTTTACTGTCTCTGATTTGGATGACGATGCAAGCTTCATATCTCATTTGTGCTGAGCTCATCACAGCTTATTGCTCTTTCTTGACTTGCCAGCTAATTCATGGCAAGATACTTGCTGGAGTATAAATGTTGTGCATATTTGAGAGCATTCTAACTAACAATAAGATTTCTGACTATCTATTTCCACTGGGAAAATGTGATTTGAGCCAGTTTCAAGTGGCTCCCCTGTAAAAAATGTCATAGGCTATCTCTAATATCTGCTAGTTTCTGGTCATGTTTAGGTGTGGTATGTGAATCTGCCAGTGTTCCTGCTGGAGTCGATGAAAATCGTAGCATCATGGGAGGTGATGCTGCAAGTACATTGTCTTCTTCTCTCTGGGCCTTTCTCGAGTCGATACCTACCACTCCTGCGTCTGCTTCTGAAAATGCTTTGGTGAATCGGGCCTTTGAGCGAATGTCTAGCTTCAATAGGTTGAGGATTATCAAGAACACAAACGGTGCTGCAGGTAATGGCACTGCAACTATGAAGAGAGCAGGCAGAAAGGGGTTTTTCTTCCTTTTCTTCCCGGTTCTTGTTGCTTTATGTGCTTTCTTGTGGGTTTCTATCGGACCTTTAAGATTATTAGGGAGAAGCTTCTCTTGATTATGTAGATTCAAAGTTTTGCTGCTATATATTCATTATATTGTCTGGGAAGCCCCCAGATTGAATGAATGAATACTGTTCTAACTTATTCCAAAAAAAAAAAAAATCTGTGAATATTTAACATAAAGTTAAAGGTAAGGTTTAGGTTAGCCTAAATCAAGTTAAGAATTTCTTTCTAGAGAAATCTCACCAAGTTGTAAAACGTGTTTAGGCTGACAGTTTTTTTATTTGATTTATTTACTTTATATAATTATCTATATTCACCTGTGTAAATTTCTCCTATGTATTGAATTGGGGAGAACTCCATTTTGGAGATTGATTGTACTACAAAAAGGCATTTTGTGAAATGTGTTTATAGGTTTATAATTGTATATACGTCTATACTTTGTAATATTTTATTGTTAGTAACGTATTTAGTTTTATTGTTAGTTTTATATTCAGATGTCGTGGTTATAATATTTGTCAATCCATGACTTCATTTAGACAATTAGACACCAGTTTTTATTTCAAGTCAAGTGCATATGAAGATGTTTCCAAACATATTGCTTCTAAATATTGATTTTACATAGTTTTATGTCATGTATAAATATAAATAGTAATGACTTGGACAATTATTTTTGGCAACATTGTAATTGGTAAATCTTTTGAAAAAAAAGATGCTTCTGTTCTCCGGCCTTGTGGAAGGCCAATAAGGAGTTTCAATAATACATTGAAAGGTGTTCATCTTAGCCAAAAATTTAAAAAAAAAAAAAAGACGAATAAGAAGAAAGATATCTTCTAAATAACAGAACAGAAAATGAAGTTGAACTCAACATTGCTTTGGAAATGTGAAATTGATAAAGTAATGAACAATTTAAATAAAAAACGTGATCCTAATATTATTTAGGTGGTCTTTTATTAAAATCATTTAATTATAATAATTTTGTCTATTGATGTTAAAATGTTAAAAAATAAAAAATAGTATATAATATATATTTTCTTCAAATTAAGGTAACTTGCTAATATAAAAGATGGTAGATTTTGAAGGGTTAATTATTTTTTCTCCTCTATAATAAATTTTTAAACAAAAGAAGTATGCATTTGACTATTTTTCTTCATCAATGATAGCTTCAAAGCTTTGATCTTACATTTAAAGTGTTTGATTTTTTTCCACTTTTCTGTGTTTTTGCAAACAAAGATTGGTTATTCACTTATTCTAGAAAGTGTAAATGTTTTTTTATGTAATTGATTTAGATCATTTATTTTATATAGATTTGATCTATTTAAAAGTTTATTAGATGGTGGAATAATAGTGACCAATAGATTGTGAATATATAGGTTAAAGTGACAATTATAAATTCTTAGCTAAATTTGGTCTTTTTTTTTTTGTAAATTAGATCAATTATAAATAAATAAATAAATATAAAAAATAAGATATGTCTAGACTAAACTCTAATATATTTTTGTATTTTTTCATAATTAGCCTAATCTCACCATTATCTTGTCCCCAACTTTTCCCTCTTGACAATTTCTCAGTCATGTAATCCTCACCCTCTCTCCAATTGCCCTTTTTAGAAAGTACAAAAAGAAATCTCAGAAAGTAAAGACTCACTTTCTTCTCTATTTCTTTCCCCTTAATAAACTTATAATGCTATAATTAATTGCATTTTTAATATATCTTATCTATAGAGTTGACTAATTAATTAAAGGTAACCTTTTCTCTACAGAAATATACAACTTCTAGATAATATATTTAACTAAAATGAGTTGCATGATATTTAGCATTAATATAATCACTTCATAGATCTACTTTTACTGCACTTTTTCTATAATAATCTATCTTTTAGTTACATATCTTTATTGATTGAATATTTGAGCTTCCCTGCATAAATTATAAGAAAAACTTACAAGAAAATTTAATGCTTTTGTAAAAAAAATCATTTTATAGATTTATGTGAATTCTATTATTATTATTATTAAACATATGGCCAAACTAGATAGTAAAAGTATCCAAACCAGAATAAAGATGTATCAAAGAACTTCTTATATTATTAGAGATGACAAAATGGATTAACCTGTTTTAACTTAAAAGTAAGTAATGTTGGGTTATCATATTTATGGTTTGAAAAAATGGGTCTATTTGACCTAACTCGTTATGATCCGTAACTTAAATTGGGTCGGGTCAAATTGGCTTAAATAGCGTAACATATTTTTTTAAAAAAATCTATTTGCTTAAATTTTTTGATATGGGCTTTTTTTTTGCTATCATAAGGTACCAAAGCCTTAGTTATGTATCACAGTATCAAGGTTATATATTGTTGCTGAAGAAAATAAAATTTCATTTAATATGTATCTCTTGCCATTAGGAGATTTTGATACCTTATGAGTACTAAAGAATTATCTTGTACTATAAATCAGTATTTCTTATTCGAACTAATTGGGATATAGGTATTTATTTGTTGAAACAATTAATATATTTTATGACAAATAACTGATATAAGGTGATTTCTTTGAAAATATCCTAACAAAAGAATGAGTCTTACTAATTAAGTGATGAATTTTATAAATTATGTCTATTTTTCTCGTAACTTGATATTATCATATTTTTTTAAAGATTTTGATCCTTATATAATCTACCAAAATTCTGAATAATTGATACATTTTCCTGTCTTGATTCAGGGAGAGGAGCAATTATCCTTCATTAATAATATATATTATGGGGGTATTAATACCCGATTGTAGTCCTTGCTCTTATTGTATTTTAGTGTAATTGAATACATTTTCTTTTTCTGGCAATTACTTTCTTTATGTATGTAAAGAATAGAGTTATTAATTAAGAGTTCACTAGTGATGAAAATTTTATACAGTTCACGAGAGATTTTAAATTTAATATTTTATGAATTTAATTGATATTCCGCCATTATTTTCTTAAAAATGGAATTATTAAATTCTGAAAGATGATTTTATAAAATATTAAAATGTTTATGAAAAGGAATATATATTTATCAAATTGAATATTTATGAAATAGCTCTGCCTCTAGTAAGAGACGGAAAAGCCAACACCAAATACAACTGACAAGTGACCGAATTAAGCCACTAGGTCTAACGGTGATCAGATTAGTTTAGGTAGAGCTTTGCTAATATAATATATTTTTAAATTAATATTTATTTTTTATAAAAATATTAAATTGTTTTTTTTTTCAAATTTTCACCATATTAATATTAAAAAGAAGTTAATATATTAATATAATTATAAAAAATTAAATATTATTTAAAAAATGATATTAAATGTTAGATGGGCTAATTGTAGAGGGGACCAATGAATATGGGTTGGGTTGTAAATAGAGGAGCCATTAATAACTTAATTAATTATTTGTCATATATTTTATTTTTAAAATGATTATTTTAATAATCTATGACTAATTTATTAAATATAACTTACTTATTTAAATAATTATATTATATAAAATATTAAACTACTAAACCTAAACCCTCCATAAACCTTAACATTTTATAAACTTTAAATCCCTATGTACTAAACTTTAAACATTAATTAAAAACCTTAACACTTTAATTTGATTAATTATAAATACGTAGTTTTTAATTTTTTTTTTAATTTTAACTCCAAATAGGAACTTTGGATACTTTCAATTGGCTCACTCTAGAAGATGGGAGTCTACAACGTTTAGTAAAAGAAAAAACTTAAGTAAAATTAATTTAGGTATTTGTTATTAAATTTTCCAATAAACCAAATTAAGAATTTTTTAAGTTATTTTTATTCAAGTATGTTTAAAGATATTATATTTTTTAAAAATACCTTATGAGATTTAATAATTTTTTTATGTCATTATGAGACATTATTTTAAATATGATATTTCTAAAAATACAAAAATAATTAACTCATTTTTCTAGTTAATTTTGTTGTGTAAAATATATATAGAAGAAGGAGGGATTTATATATCTAAGAACTTGGTAGAGTCTTGTTCAGCTATTATGTCTAACTTTCTCTTAGTGGAGAGAGTGGGTTAGACTTTTAATTTTTCACTTAGATAATTAATACAAATTAAAAATAAATTAATTACTCATCACTTAGTCATATTTTAAAACTTTACAATAATTAATTTTCTGAAATTAAACTAGCTAGTTGTATATCCATGTGATACATGGAGCAATTATATTAATATTATATATATATATATATATATATATATATATATAATATTAATTTAAATGATTCAACATTTAAAATTTTAATAGAGTTTCATATAATGATAAATACTTTTATTTTCTAATAAAGTGATAAGTTTAATAAATAATTTAAAATTTGAATAATTTTTAATTTTATGATAAATATTTCTAAAATTTTTAATAAACTTTGATAATTTCAAAATTATATTTAAAAAAGATTATATAAAAATTTACCTCAAGATAAATATTTTAAATTTTAATGAAGATATAGTTTAATAAAAATTTATACATTATAATTAAAAATATTAATTAAAATATTAAGATAACTCTTTATATCATATGAAAAGGCTTAGTCAAAATCTAAGAATTTTTTTATTAAGAAATATTTTTCTCACAAAAATAACTCTCACAAAATGTGTTTGTCAATTATGATTACTTATCTCATCTCTCTTTCTAAATATTTTGAAAGTTATTTTTGTGAGAGTAACACTACTCGTATTTAAACATGAGCATTGTTACTTATTTAATTTATTTTTAATACTTTTATTTTTATTTATATTTATATTTCAACTTAATCCAAATAAAAATACACGAGGTTCGAACCGACTTATTCTTAAAACTTTTATTTGAGTCTAAACATAACGCCTACATTATTATCAAATTATTTTTTTAAGTTTAAACTCAGTCCAAATATTCGAATTCATATTTGGTCTAAATCTTAACTCGTGTTATTAAAAAATAGTGGTCTAGCAATAGCATTGGGGGAGTTATTGTATATAGATAATAATGGATTAAAGTAAAAGATAGAAATGGTTTCTTTATTTATTTGTAATTAACATTAAAAGTTAAAATAAAACTTAAATTGTTCAACTTTTTTTAACAAAATAAAAGAGAGTAAAGGCCCATTTGTTTTAATAAAAAATGATAATTTTGAAAATAATTTCCAACTTTTTAACATTTTTTTCTATTAAAAGTTTTTAATAAATAAAAATATTTTCTTAATCATAAAAAATATTATTTAGATTCATTTAAGCAACTCAATTTTACTTTCCTGCATCTCCTTAACATTTTCCAATTTACCAAAAGGAAAATGTTTCAAACACTTCATCAAATCATTTGTCCCAATTCTATTTGAACCATAGACATTTTCCTTCTAAGGGAGACCCATCAGTAATTGAATTGATTCAAAATTAAAGAACTTGTAGAGAATTACATAATGATAGGAATTCTAGCAAACTGCTAATTAATAAACCAATTAATAATAAACTATAGACAGTATATAGAAAAAAGAAGAGATGAACCAGACAGACATACATAACCTTGAAACAATTATAAGTATATAATATTATAAATTTTAGTTAAGTTACTAAAATGGTAATATATTAATAATTATTTTTTACTATTTATAAAATATCTATAATAATAGTAATTGTCTTTATATCAATTCAATTCAAAATAAATTACTTTAATTCTACATAATATATATATATATATATATATATATGTATATTAAAAAAGTTTTAATTATGTTATTAGGCAGAGTCTAATTATTGCTTTGGTGCTTGGCGGAGCTTAAATAATTTGCACGGATTTTTAACTCTTTATATATATTATATAGTGCTTCTATAGGCATCATATTCTATATATATATATATATATATATATATATATATATATATATATATATTATAATTATTATTATTATAATTTTTTTTTGTCTCCTTTTTTATATATTCTATCTTATATTTTATATTACTATTTTATATTTTTTTTTTATAAAAGAAGATAACATATCACATATTTCTTAACTCTCTTTCTCTTTGCTTTTCTCTTTAATATGTATTATTTCTACATTTTTAGGCTTTTTTTGTCAAATGTTACCATTTTCCTTATTTTTTTTATATTTTTCTGATTTTTTTTAATTTTTGCTATTCTCTAAAAATTTTAAAATTTACCCGAACAAAATCAGGTGTTTACATGAATCTTTTCAAATCTTCTAAACAAAACCGATGTAGTCGAACAAGATATCTGTGCTGGATTAATCTAATTGTGTTTAGTTTTGATCTAAGCTATTTTTCTTCTTGCTTTAGACTGAAGTTCCTTTGCAACTACAAAAGCTGAATTGGGGAATTCCCCTTTGTGAACGAAAATTTATTATATCTGTAAACACTATATTTTGTTGTTATATTTTTTTATTATTGGTATTTTAAAATTTTTTAAAAAATTCAGAATATAAAAATACAAAAATATGAAAAATCAAAACTATAAAAATATAAAATACAAGGGTCTACTTAAGTTTCTTTTTCTATCTTTACATATGGAAAAAAGAAGAAAAAATTGCAAATAAAAAATGTACGATAACCTAATTCCCATTTATTTGTTTTTATTTCACTCAATCCAAGCTTACTTCTTCAGCCCCACTAAATTAATCCACAAGCCCATCCCATGATCCATTTTTCTTACCTTAACCTACCCATCTTCACTTTTATTTCCCATACCTTAACCTACCCTCAGTTCCACCTTAAAGACAAGGTGATTTCCCCAAGCGAAGGAAATTATATGAACCAAAGTACCAACACAACCCAGGACCATTACAACTGTGATTACCCTACCTTGCCCAAGAGACAAGCCTTCAAGCCATCTTGGATGAAGGATTATCTGTGAACTGATTGGACCCCTTTTGGTTAGCATTTGTGTGGTAGTTGCTGCAGCATGAGTTAGCTTTGTGGCCTTAGTGTTAGGATTAGTATATTGTTATATTACTTTTATATCCTAGAACTCTTATTTGAGGGAGTGTTGCAATGAATGAAGTAGAAAGAAAATCATTTTAGTTAATTTCATCTTTTGGGGGCTCCTTCCTCGAAGTGGGACCATATCACACTCTAACTACAAGGAAAGTAACCATGTTTTCTCTATTCTCCTCCTAGTTAGATGTTGTGTCTCGAACATAAATGTTTCCTCCAATCTCTTCATTAAATGAACGTTTTTGTATTGTGTCGATTGACCCGTTCCAAATCAAGCACGTACCATGTGAAAGCAAAACATGAACAGTTGCTTAAGCATGCCAATTGGAACTCTATAGAATTCTTGGCTACACAAGTTTCATGGATCTGCGGGTAATGTATATTAGGTATGACAAAAATTAGTTTCCTTTCTTATTTTAGATACACATACCTTTCTATTCTCATTTTCACTATTTTTTTATTTCTTTTTTTTTAATATTGTATTTTGGATGGTCTTAAAAGGAGAAGTGTGAACAAGGGATAAGAAGAGTTTGTTCTCATAATCATCATAAATGTAACTATCTTTTCATCCTTAGTTGATTTCTTTTCCTTCTATTTTTTTTTATTTTTGTCTAATATTTTTGTTTTATTTTCATTATGTTTTTATTTTTTTTCATTGTTAATATTTTTTTTATTTTTTTTTAGTTTTTTTTACTATTTATGGTTTTATTTGTAATATGTTTTTTATTATTTATTATTTTTATTTTTGTTAATTATTTTTTTTATTATTTTTGGTTGCTATATTTTTATTTATTGTTTTTAAGTTATATTCTAGTTGTTATCTTATCTTATTTATTATTTTTAGAATATACTCTAGTTGCTGTTTTTTTTTCTATTTGTTATTTTTAAGATTTCATTTTGACCCTAAAACTTTTATTAATTTTATTTTTACCCCATTATTTTTGATAATTTCATTTTGGCCCCATTACTTTTAGTAATTGCATTTTGCCTCCTAGTTTTTGGTAATTGTATTTCGTCCCTCATTATTTTTAATAAGTTTATTTTGGTCCTAGTAATTTTAGTAATTTCATCTTTGCCCATTATTTTCATTAATTATATTTTGGCCCCATTACTTTTAGTAATTGCATTTCGACCCTAGTTTCCAAAAATTACATTTCAGCCCTAGTATTTCCATAACTTTCGTTCTTGCTTAAATACTTTCATAAATTCTATTATTGCCCCGATGACCCAACTTTCAAAGGACTTTTAGTAGGAGTTTACCTTCTCCAAAGTCCTAATCTTCGTGACATCCAGTGGAGTTACATACTCCCCAATGTCCTAAAACATCATGGGCTTTCAGTGGAAGTTCATCTTCCCTGAGGTCCCACTTATTTCTTTTTCTAGACTTTCAGTAGAATTTTATTTTTCTAAAGTCTCAATTTTGTCGAGCATTCAGTGGAGGTATATTATTCCTAATGTCCTAATTTGTTTTGCAGGCTTTAAGTGGAATTTCATATTCCCCTAATGTCCTAATATCCTCAGGTCTGAGATCATACATCTCACCTAATCTATCTATCAAACTATTCTGAACTACGTTGACCTTGATCCCTTTTGGAGTACGTAGGCACTTACTTGGTAAGGCATGTCTAATTATTTACGTCTCCATTTTTATCCATTATTCTTTATTAATAAAAAGGGGTAATTTAGATAAATTAAAATTCTTTAAGCACAAACAATTTAAGGTAACCATCTTTAGGGATGGACGTTGTAGGGTGCCTAACACCTTCCCTACACGTAATTAGACTCCCGAACCCTTCCTCTGGTTTCAAGGGTCAGTTTTCTTTTCTTTTTTTAAGGATTCTAATTATCCTTTTAATTAATTGGTGGTGACTCTCATTTTTCTGCGTTTTTCCTTACGCGCCTAAAAGTCATAAAGCGATGGCTATTTCACCGGCCGTCACGTTGTGACATGGAGAGAAAGAAAAACCACAAACAGGGGGAAAGGGAAGGGAAGATGCCACACGACGAAGGGAAGGAGAGAAGAGGTTGATGCTGCCTTGAACGGCTGTGCCATTGCCGAGAGCCACCTTCGATATGCCAAACTCATAGAGAAAACAAGTAGAACACCATCCCTCTTCTCTTTTAAGTGAGCTCGCCTTCTCCCCATCGTGTGGCATCTTCTCTTCCCTTTCCCCCTCTTTGTGTTTTTTCTTTCTCTCCATTTTCAGCTCAGTAGGTGAGCTGAAAAAAATCCATGTGTCCAAATCTGTGGGGCAATAACATTAAATACTCAGTGCTACGGTTGTCCCAAGCTTTTTTCCTCTAAACTAATATGAGTCATTCAAATCTAAACCCAAATGACTTTGGCATGAACTTACATCATGCTTGCCCTTTTTGTTGACCACCACCTTTGCCACTACCCATCATATCGTCATGCCATAATGGTCCCCTTGTAGTGAAATTTAATTTGAGGTTATTATACTATCACCTCATTTTAGAGTAGTAATAAATTTGTCTTTTTCTCTTCTTTGTTTTGTTATATTTATTTTTTATTTTTTATATCATATATTTTTTTTAAAAATTTATATTTTTATATTATTTATTCATAATTTGTTTTAAATTTTTCAGAAATAAAAAAAATTTAAAAATACTTCAAAATTTTTTTAAAAAATATATGATATATAAAATAATCAATTAATACTATAAAATATAAAATATAAGAACAAAAGAAATTAAGCTGCCATCCCATTATTAAAGCGGTAGTTAAGACTTTCTCATTTAATTTATCAAACTACCAATATCAATATAAATATCCAACACATATCAAACACCATAATAGGAGTCACAGAAGAAAAAGCTTAGTTTTGTAAATTTATTATATATCAAGGTTTAAATTTAAAGTAATAAAATAAATATGATGAGGTAGAATAAAATAAAATAAATTTATAAAATTAATGAGTGAGACATTTTTGTGGTGTAGATGTGTAGCGTCTATATATTATAATTAGGAAAGTCTGATTTGTTAGCTCAACTTCATTTATTAAATTGCCTAAAAAATTAAAACCCTCCTAATTCTATAGAGTTATAAGGTTAAACAAGTCTTAATAGGTCAATACATAAAAAATTATAACAAAATTAAATATAAACTATCAATAAATTATTTTTAATAATTATGAAAAATTTTTATACATAACAAAATATCATTAATTCATTACAGATTTATAGACTTAATCTCCATAAAGTGTCAAAGACAATAGCATAAAATTAAAACCAAAATAATTAATTAATCGTCATTGATAAGTATATTTGAATATTTATAAAAATGAAGTTCAAGTTTTGGCTCATACAAATAAAGATATAACTGAGACTTCCTATTATTTATCACAGATTAACTCTCAAATAATGCATATACCTATATCATTTCAAGAACAAAAACAAAAATAATAATTAACAAATTAGTTATATTACATGTTATTAAAAAAATATAAATTAAAATATATAAAGATTAGAAAAATTGAAAACTTACATAAAATACATCAAAGCATTACACTTAATTTCCAATCCTCTTCTCACTCCAATACCACAAAGTTTTGGAAAAAAATAAAAATAAAATGGCTCTACCCAGCTTGTCACGAGTTAGCCCGTGATGAGCTGGGCCATAAATGAGACAGGTCGAAAATAGCTTTAATTTTTCAAGATATGTTTTCTTGGCTCTAAACCTGCCTAGGTTGACTAGTTAAGCTTGGCCAAAATTAAAAACCTTAACTTTTATACTATTATGTATATGTTGTAATAATTTATCACATATAAGAAGAATTATATAGCAATATTTTTTTAATTGTTAATAGAAAAATAATATTTTGATATATAAAAATAATATTAATTTCATGTTATACCATAGAAGTGATCGTGGTGGTAACGACCATGGTATTGAAAATCGGACCGGACCAGCCGATTCAACCGGTGAACCGGCCTGGTAACCGGTCCGGTTCAGGGAGAAAACCGGTCAATTTAAAAATCGGTTAATGCTGGTCAAAAATCGGTGAAAACCGGCCAGTTCACCCTTAAATCAATTTTTATTCATTTTTTTATTAAAAACACATGTGTTAGGAATCGAACTACATCTTAATAAAGTATAATTTTTCCTTACCAATAAGGTAGAATGCAATTGTTAACTTATTTATGTAATGTAATATTTATATAATTTAAAAATGATACAAAAGTGACAAAAAAAAGATTAATTCATTAAATATATTTAAGATATTTGTTATTTATTATGATATATTATACAATATCTATAATATATAAATTAAAAAATTAAAAAATATTATTTAATTAAAATCCGATTCAACTCTGATTAGACCACTGACCCTTGACCCTCTGTCTCTACCGGTTCAATGACCGGTCCGGTTTTTAAAACACTGGTAACGACAATAATAATAGTGATAGTGGTGGTGACGACAACAATAATAGTGATGGTAGTGATGTTAAAAGTGACAGTAACAAAATAATGATATATGTTAATAAATAAGAATAATTTTTTAATAAATATTATATAAAATTTCTTATCATGATTTATTTCCCTTATATTAAGTGTCTAGTATTATATGATAATCATCGTATAAAAAATAATAATCATATAAGTTTATATAATTTTTTTTATGTACCAAATATGGTCTAAATATAAATTATATTAACTTATCATATATATCTTATCCAATCTTAAACTAAATCTTGTAGACGTAAGTATGCAATTAATAAAATTGACACAATCATGATGAGATGATAACATTTAATTTTAACAACCATATTGGCTCTTTAAGTCTTGACTAACCTAAAAAAATGTGCTAAAATCTCCAAAACGTGGAGCTCTCGTGATAATTATGGATTGTGGGAGCTTCTTGAACATGTGGTTGTGATGCGTTATGAAAGGTTTGAATCCTTTTGGCATATCAAATGTGGGGTTTGTCATTGCTTGATTGTATGTGACATGACATGATCAGACAAAGAGAGCCAAATCATTAATGGTGGCCGGTCTATTGTTCAGCTACTACTACTGGAACGACATTAATCTCAGATTTAAGAAAGATACAGCCTTTTTCTGGGACCTCAATCAGACAAGAGGAGAGCTGCATACATATGCATTCACAAAATCAGCACTAGGATCTGAATTCTTGTGTTGAGCCACATGTTCACGTACTATGAATCTATGATCTTAGTATTGAATTCCGTCTAATCTACACAAAGTCTTTTCTTTTTAATAAATATATATGTGGGTTTCGTTGAAAAAAAATCTCAATAATTACTTAAAAATTACAACCATTTGTGACGATAAATGTGATTTTTTTCTAATTATTCATGAGTTAATTTTTTTGTTACATTTTTAAATGTAATATATTTTTAAAACGATATTTTATAAAATTCAAATTTTTTTATAATACTTGAGATAATTTTACAACGGTGGTTTTAAAAAGATATCAAAAGAGAATTGAATCTCTTGACACAGAGTTTTAAAATATGGCATATATATTTTTTAAATTTTTTTATTTTATTTTATCCAGGGTTTGAATATATAAGAAGAAAAATATCAACGGACAAAAATAAATAGAGGGGATTTATTTACTTATTTATTTAAGCCAATACACATAATACGTAAAACACACATCCAATACACATAATACGTAAAACATAGATACAGAAAGAGATATAACATGATCATCGATCGATCTGTCATTTTATTTAGAGCACAATTAACATATCTCCCCCACGTCTTCTTATAATTGATAATCACTTGGGACTTTCAAAAGTTCGCTTTTGTTGGGAATCTTCATAGCTGCTCTGTGTATTATCTCAAAGGCAGTATCCACGTAGGACGCTAACTTTTCCACATCTACGAATCCGTCTTCTGTTCTAGTAGTCACTCTTAACATTCCCATATAGCTTGTAATCGTAATAACAAGACTCTGCAACATATATCAAATAAGGAGATTATATATACATCAACAGAGAGAGAGTGAGAGAGAGAATTTGACCTTATATATATATATATATATATAGATATCTTCATATTGTCACTTTAATTAATTTTTTGTTAAGAAGAAAAGGAGAAATACCTGAGGTACGCCAGACAAAGTAAAGTATAAGCCTTTTATGGGATGATTAGCCAAAGCCATTTGATCTTCTGGT
This sequence comes from Ceratonia siliqua, assembly GCA_034509205.1. Lineage (NCBI taxonomy): Eukaryota > Viridiplantae > Streptophyta > Magnoliopsida > Fabales > Fabaceae > Ceratonia > Ceratonia siliqua. The sequence goes on along the minus strand of JASKGM010000001.1, from coordinate 15,890,484 downwards.
CCAATCATATTCGATATCAGTAAACTTGAATTTCTCATTGTCCTATCGAAGTGTTCACCCACTGCCTACAATATCACATAAGTTAATCTTAAAAATAATCTCAGTACCCCATTTAAACCATGATCCTTTCCATTCTCATGCCGGTTGTAATCACAACATAAAATGCAAAAAGTACTTATCCAAAACGTACTTATGCAAAAAGTACATAAAATATCATTTAGATTGAGCTAAAGTGCATGCAAAACCCTAATTTAGTTAGACGTGTATTCACTACTCACCTCAGGGCCTTTGAATTTATGCTTCATCTGTAGAAGCGTAAGAATGAGAAAAGTAACCAGAGAACGTCTCTCCCTCTTCATTGTATTATGTACTTCCCACACAAATTGAAGTGAGTTGGAGACTTGGGTGTCTTTCAACTCAGGAACTGATACATGGGAGTAGGTAAATTGGTTCCCCCAAGTGCCCTTCCCATTCGTCTTTTGCATATCATTCACGGTCTGGTAACCTCGAACATTTCTTGTATTCACCATTGGCAATAGGGTGCAATCTTTTGTCCTTGACTTACAGTCAATATCTTGCATGTATAACCGAATCCCATAGAAGATTATTCCAGTAATCACATCATTTACAGTCTGTAATATAACAGAAGGTTAATTACAAACTGATGATTAAACAAAATAATTTACAGAAAAATTAAAAACAAACCATCTTAATTACCACTCGGAGCTTAGACTTAATTTCTTTGATACGGTCCATCGGAAATGTCATGTGTAATATGGTGGCTGGCCGAAACTCGATTCCTTCACCTCCAGACCTTATTGGTGTTTTATCATCTTCAACTATAGTACTTTTC
>JASKGM010000001.1:15873889-15889531 GCA_034509205.1 Ceratonia siliqua | reverse complement strand
GGTGTATGGTTCATGCACTGCCATTTAGAGCGTCACGTGACTTGGGGAATGGCTATGACTTTCATTGTGAAGAATGGCAACAACCCAGAAGAGCATATGCTGCCACCACCTCCAGACATGCCCAGATGTTAATATATATTCAAGGCTCAAGCACTAGCAAATTTGTCAATTACATATTATTATTCTATTCTTTTATTCTATTCTTTTATTTATTGATTCTTTTGTTCTTTGGGGGGTGAGGGAAGAAGGATGTAAATAACAGATAACATGTGAATGGTTGACGATTCTTTCAGATCGACGCTTGAAAAATAAGTCAATGTTCAATTCTATATTGAAAATGTCAGCAGAATCAAATTTAAATTGGTTTTCCTTTGGGAGATTGTGCGTTTGACATATTTGTTTCCTATGTTTATCTTTGCCTTCGATAAAGGCTTGCTTTCAGTGACGGCGATAGGATTGAATTGGTAAAATTTTCTACATTTGGCGATAGGGTGAAGATGAAACTAATACTCTCCAAGATAATTAATGTCAAATAACGCAAAGTGCTGCGCCTATGCTATAATTAAGCTTGTCATTGATATAAAATTAAATGCCAAACTTCCTATCACGTATCGTCTTATATGTTAATATTTCTTCCCATACAAACTTTCTCTCACAGAAAAGGACAGAATGAAAAGGGAAAAAGAGAAAGAAAGAAAGCAAAGGAAAGGTTAAAGACAAATCTAAACTGCGATGCTCATAGAGAGTAAGAAACCAGTGCAATCCATATAGGCAAATTTACTTCGGTTTAGAGACACTAAGAGTACTACAGTTAACTATCATTCAATATTAATTAGTCTGAGGACCTGGCCCCTTAGAAAGTCCTGACCTTCGAGATCGACGACTAGTTGATGCACTTGTTATAATTAGCTGCAAAAATATATATAATCACTTAGAAACTGCATAGAAAATTATTTTCAAAACAAGAACTTAATGGAGTATGGGATTTGTAGAGAGGGAGAGAAAGAAAAAGAGAAAAGCTTACGAAGCTTTGCGTACATATTGGACTATATATATACCTGGCTTGCTGTAGTGGAAGGTGGATCTGCATCTGCAGTTGTAGGAGCTTCTTCTGAACTTTTCTGGTTGTTGCTTCTTACAGGATCTTCTTTCCCTGTTGTTTCCGATGATGAAGGATCTTTCAGCAGAGAGCTTTTCTCTTCTTTCCTCTTGGAATCTATCTCAAAACCTAGACACCTGGAGAGAGCTCTGAGTACTTGTTCAAGGAAATAGCATGGATGGTAAAGATAGAAAATGGCTGTCTTAATCTCAGTAACCTCCTCTTCTGTTGTTGCAGATGACCTCTCCTCCTCCATATTCTTCTTGACCCTTCTTCTTCTTCTGTGTTTTCTATGCTTTAACTGCTCTTCACTGTTCCTTTCTTGGGGTCTGCCACTCTTATAAATGAACACTTCCCAGGCCTTTTGACCATATATTACACCAAATTATAATTTATACTGCAGTATGGAGATACCATATCAATTACAAAGCAACATATATCAGCAGAGATAAGGGAGATCCCGTCTTTTTGACCGGGTCTTTTTATTTATATATATATAAAATAAGTTTGTTTTATATATAAAATATAAAAGATCTCAACAAAAAAAATTGAAATCCGACATAAAAATGGTGCCCTCTCTTACAAAAAAAATTATAATAGATATGTGTATATATGATATTATTTTTTTTTTAAATTTTTAAAATATATTACTTAATTTTATAAATACATCTTATTTTATTTTTTTTACTCTTTTTTCATCAATTTATATAATAATATATGAAATACTAGTCACATCACTAAGTGTACCACACTACCCTCCGATCTAGGCTTCAATTTTCATTTCCGTGCTATGTGTCAATCTTTTTTACTGAGTATTTCTTTTTTACTAAGTCTACCACCTCCATTCTTTTTTTTATTTTTTATATTTTTTTTCAAAATTTTTTTATTTTTTAAAAATAATTAAATATTTTTTATCTTATATATTTTTTTTTAAAATTTTTTAAAATATTTTTTTATTTTTTCTTAAATTTTTTTTACATCTCTATTATTATTTATTCATAATTTTTTTATTATTTATTTATAACTTAAAAAATTTTGTAAAAAATACAAAAACATCTTCAAAAATTTAAAAAAAAAGTTGAAAACTCCCCTACCGCCCGGCGGCGGTAGAGGAGTATTGGCCAATAAAAAAACCATTATAATTTGCTTTCATGTACAGTCGCTCATCTTCTGCCCCTGCAGTTGTGTTGAGGGTCACTTAATCCATTACTTCTTATAATTTGTTTTCTTGAACTTTACAATTAGGCCTCAATTTCCCATTCATCCATGATAATTTGATAATAGATTTGACAAAAAAAAAGAGGTGGCTTCAACTTCAATTCATTACAACACCCTGTCATTATAGTATTAGATGTAATTTACATATAAGAAATACATCAACTATGTGCATACGGTATATCCCACATAATTAAGTTTTTGTTTATTTTAAGGTCTTGTTCATTTAGGTTTATTTTAATAATAAATTATTTTTTTTTAAAAAATAATGCATTCTATTAAAAATATACTTATTTGTTTGAACTTATAAAAAAATGATAAGTTAGTAAAAATGGAGATAATATGTTATAAAGAGAAGTTAAAAATTATAATTTTTTCTGATAAGGAGAAAAATAAGAAGAGATTGAAACTTTTATCTCTAAAATTATCCACATTTTTTCAAAAGTCATTATTAATTACTGCATCAAAACACAAAACAATTTCTCCTTAAAAAAAACCTTTCCTCCTGCAAAAGAAGAAAAAATGATATTTTTTGATAATCCTAAACAAACAATACCCTAACTCATGCCTTACATAAAACAATTATCATTCATACATATACTCATGTACCCGTGTATCCATTATTTCTATACTTCCTTTCATCCCACTCCTCACCATTATAGGGTTATACTCATTCATATGCTTCAAAATTTTATTTTTCTCTTATTTAATATGCTTCACAATCTTGTGTCTCTTTTATCCTTTTTTCAAAATAAAATTTTAAAAATGAATCTTTTATGATTTCTGTTTTCAAAAAGACACTAGCTCTATACTAAACACAATGACTAAAACTCAATTAAATATAAAATGAAATAAATTTGTTTATCCCAAAAAAAATTTCGTTCCTGCATATATACACATATATATAAGAGGTAGGTTACTTCTCTTATATGTATTTTTTACATACTTAGTCTATCTAAAATTTTATGGTAGAATGTGACACCAGCTAATCTGAAGTAAAGTTTTACAATTTGGGAACCTGTGGCTAGCTTATATAGTTGAAATAATTTACATTAAAAAAGGGGTAGTGTTTGTGTCAGTTTTCCATCTTCCTTCTGGCTGTATGCAGATTGCAGTCTGCAGAGGGGGGATGACGTTGTGTTGTGAATAGAGCAGAAGAATCTTTGGTATTAAAAGCCAAAGACTAAGGACTCATACACATCAATATCCATATATACGTGGGTACTATATCATGGATTCAATGGACTTTTCTATGAAGAAAAAATTGAAGAGTTATAAAAGCTAGCGACCTACTCCATTGAAGATGTCAGATAACAACTGTAACTCCTGGACCTTCTCTTTTTGTCCTTTTTCAACGAATCTTTAGTTTAATTACATTCATTATTATTTCTAAACTAAGATTTTGTCTGGGATCAAAGAGTTGTATCTTGTAAGATTTGATATAAGTACTATTTTAAAATTATTTGTTCATAAAATATAATTATGAAATTATTTATAAAATCAAAAAAATATTATGATATATCATGTTAAAAATTAGTAGGCTCTTTTTTTTATTTTGGGTGTTGAAAAGTTAAGGGAGTGAAAATGTTCTATTTTAAGATTAGCATATATTACTTGTCAGCGATAACAGAAATAACTTACATACTACATATGATAATATGGTGCTCTTGTCATTCAAATTATGTCACGTGACATTTTTTTATTATTTTTTAATAAAAAAATACTACATGACATCATTAGAACAATGAAAGAGTGTAGTACTATAAATATTCTCTAGCGATGGACTACAAATCGTGTACCCAAAAAAAATTACTACAGCGATAATTTGTTGGCCCCTATTACCTAATAGGCTGGTCCAATTCTTTTTGATGTACCATCCACCTCCCCTCAAAGAAGCTATATGCTGTAGTTGGGTTTCCTATTTTTGTTTCTCTTCTCTCTCATTTGCTTGCCTTCTGGCATGGGCCTTGTACCGTTATGATTTGTTGGCCCAAAGTCAAAACCTTATGCTTTTGTCCATAGATATTTAATTTCTTTTATAGATAACAATGTAATTTTAGAAGAGATAAGAGTTTTATATATTAATATGGATATAAATTAAAATATATGAAAGATAATGAAATTTACTGGAGATATATTGGTGAACTTAAGTTCCAACGTTAATTCCTATGCATGTAGATGAATCCACTTAACTAGTAAAATTACATTATTAGTTTTTTTTTACAATTATTTTAATTATGTATATTTTTGCTCTGCCTAAGAAAAATATAATCATTAACTTTTGTGGTGGGGTCACCAAATATATACCAAATGCATCAAATCCTACTCTAACGGCATAGTCGCTAACTAGAGTACTTGATCATCTTCTATTATAAAAAAATATAATATGACTTTAAAATATAATATTTATAAAACTATTTTTTATGCAATAAAAATATCATGGAGTCACCTCCTGCATCATAAAATTAAGAAAAATTTTAAGCTACATCTCATTTTTTATTTTTTTATATCATCCTTCATTTTAGTAGTGTTAATTTGTTATATTTTATATTTTTTATCTCAATTTTTTTATTTTTTAATATTAATTAAATATTTGTTATGTCATATGTTTTTTTAAGAATTTTTTAAAATATTTTTATATATTTTTTAAAATTTTTATACTTATGAATAAATAGTGTCAACAAATTTATAGATAAATAATATAAAAAAATATAAAAATTTTTAAAAATTTTTTAAAAATTCTGAAAAAATTATATGAGATAGATAATAATTAATTAATATTAAAAAATAAAAAAATTAAGATAAAATATTAAAAAAGTATTAAATTTAATTGTCAGAAATTATGATACAACTTATTTTTAGGCTGCATCATAACATCTCTCTAAAATTAATTATATATTTAATTTTAATTAAAATTGTCAAACGAGGATAGCTCAACAATTTGGTAGGATGAAGAACTCCCACATCTTCCTGAAATTAATTATGTATTTAATTTTAATTAAAACTGTCAAAGGAGGATAGCTCAACAATTTGGTAGGCTGAAGAACTCCCAATCTGCCTCCCTTCCCGGGCTACGGGTTAACTGGCTATTCCATCAACTTATATTATAGATACTAAAATTTATTTTTTAATGCTACTCAAAGTTTGTATTTTAATAGTAAGAATGTGATTTTATCTTTATATGAACTTGGTTTAATTTTTAACAATCTCAACTCAATTTTTTTTGAATGAGTAAAAAAAAAAGTAAATAAAATAATCAACTCGTTAAGATAACTCAATCTAACTGTCCTATAAAAAAAACATATTTAGTAGTCATAGTTTATTTTAATAACTCTAATTTTACTGATGCATCTCCTGTATTAATCTATTAAATTCTCCTTAATACTAATTTTAAAATTTAAACTTAAATAATTAAGGTTAAAAATGCATTTTTTTAACTACCGGATTAATCTATTTGAATTTAAGAGATTATATAAATAAAATTTTGTGTTTTTTCTTGAGCATACAAAAGCAAGGTAAACAAAAACCCGTGGACCCACCACCAATGTTTGATGATTGTGACTCTTTGGGTTTTTCCATAAAAGAAAATGAGAATCCACATGTGGGAAAGTGGGACCTAAGGAAAGGAAGGAAATATATATAAAATCCACAGTGAGTTGGGGCATTTGGAAGTATGGATATTTCATATTTGGAAGATGTTAGGGAAATGATGGTACAACTTTGAAAATGTCTTTTTCTATGGATATTACATTATTTAATCTTTGTGTACTCAAGCTTGGAAGCACTAGACATGGAGTATCAACACGTTTTGCCATCCACTCCTTTCTTTATAAATTTATTAATTTCTCTTTTCACTTTTCATTTAAATAATAAAATAAATATATTTTTTTAATATTTTGTACAACTTTTCGTAAATAAAATTTTAGCAACGGTCTCTTTCAACTTTCAAGAATGAATAAATTCTTAGTTGTATTTTATTTCATATAGTTTGACTTTGATCCAAAATTAATATGTTTTATTGGGATTCAGATTCTCAATCAAATGTTGACCGTTGAAATTAAGTTAGATTATCAAGTTTTATTTAAATATTTTTTTTTTAATTTTTAATAGCACAAATATCAAAAAAAAATTATAAAATATATTTGAATAAATCCTAGCCATCTAATTAATGTTGAACGATCAGGATTTTTTTACTGGAAACTGTGCAATCAAACCCTTGCCTATATGGGATCCAAACTAGTTTCATCGTAATGTAAACCACGCTATTTTATTTCTTGTAATTGGTCTCTTATTTCTTGTGATCGGTCTCTTATCATGTATCACTTAAAACAAATTCTTAATAATACATTTTTTATCTTTTTAATACCCATGAAGTATTTACATACAAATGAAGATAAAAATATTATAAAACAATTTAAGTAACAACAAAATATATAACGAATTAAATAACCTAGTTTAAATCACTTAATTTTTATATCATTTTAACATTCACTTTAAATCACATAAAAGCAAATTGACTTAAGTCAAATAAATTATAAATTATTTGTATTTTTATCAGTTTTAGTAAACTCACTAATGTTTTTAATTCACATTTATAACATTACAACTTTATATTAAAGTTTCAATGTTAACTTTTTTAACTTTTATCAAATATTGGCTAAACATTTGGAATAGAATATATGTAACCCATCATTTAATTAAAAAATATTACTTTATTGTATTTATCTTTTTTTATTAATATAACAGTATAATGTTGTCTGGGAATAACAAAAGACCTGATTGAGTGACAATAATATTTTTGTTTAAAAATAACAAAAGAATATAGGAATTAAGAATGGGAAAAGGGCATAATGCATTTGAATGGAAGTGTGGTTGACGGTGAATAATTAGAGGTAGTGCCCCCACTGAGTCATAGTATTTGTACCAAAAGATGAGGATTCAAATGATTTATCCCTTGAAATTTGAAAAGCAGTCCCCAAAACAGAAGACTTAGGGAACAAACAGAAAAAGGTCGTCTCCTCCATTTTAGCCCCCAAATTGTGGTCAACAGTTTCAAAGGCCCATCATTTATGAGTGGGATCATCTTTTATTGCATTGGTTTTTTTTTATATTAAGTTAAATTATATATATATATATATAGTTAAAATTTATATTATGTTAATATATGTTTCTTAAACTTCCACAAGATACAAATAAAAAAAGGATGTGACTCCTATAAGAAAGGGATGTGACTCCTACGTGGGTCCTACCTATAAGGGTCACTTATCTCATAAAATTTTTACTATTCTATTAATAGCATAAAAACATCCTAATAATAAACTAAAATTACTTGTAAATTATTCCATTATTATTTGTCTTAATGGTTCAAATAATACAAAGAACTTGTGTTGTTATGTCATGGAATATTTTTTGATGCAAAGGTCAAACTTTGTTATATTGTATTATGGTGTGACGTTGAGTTAGTTTGAATTTAACCATTGAATTTGATTCATGCCAATCAAGTTTGAGAAATATGAACTGCATTTAAATATTTATAATTTAAATTTAGTTAGATTCAGATTAATCTTCAATCAGTTATAAATTGATTGTAAATTTAAATAATTAAACAATACTAAAATAGTAAATTATTTATATCTAATAACATTAAACTATTTCAAAACTCATACATTTGTAGTGTCAAAGATAAAATAAACATCCGTATATAAATTTAGGATTAAAAAAATAATTATTAACACACTCAATATGAATTTACTTTAATTTCATCAAGTTTCATATATATATATATATATATATATATATATTACGATAAGTGATATTCAAATTAATTTATATGTACTTTAATTAATTCATTTTTTAATATAGTTCAGTGCAAAACCATCATTATATATTAAGACTAAAAGATTGAAAAACAATAACTTAATCTCCTCTTTTCATTATAAGAAAATATATTCCTTAATATAAATAGTTAAATACTATTATTATAATTAAATTAGAAAACTGGATGAATCAAGCAAACATGATTTGACCAAACCCCTATTTAATAAAAATTTTTGAAAACGAAAATATCCATTATTAATTGCTTCTTTTTTTTTTTTTAAATCTCATTCCATAGAATAACATTTGTATGATTATTATTTATTAGTCATTGTTATTAATCATATATTGACTAGAAATATGGTAAGATAGGGTGGACCCATAATAATTCTAAAAATTCACTTTTTTTAATAAATAGTGATGTGAAGACTTGAATTTAATTTTTTGTCATAAATTCTTTAAAATTTTAAACACTAAATTATACTTAATAACTTTCTAAATCCACAGGTTAACGATTATCTAAACCCAATTTTTTACTCTTTCACTCAATGTTCCTAATTTCTCATCACATCATATTTTGCTATATTTCAACCCAATAAATCAAGTTTGATTTACCTGAAAATAGATAAATTCTTACAACCAAACAAGTTAATCACTTTAACAATTAAAAATTTAGAAAGTGGAAGTGTTTAAAAAGTAATTTTTAGTAGCTTTGCATGGTTATAAATACCACTAAATGGACTAAATTAAATTGCATTGATATTTTGATGTAATAACATCTCTATCCAATAATATGAAAATGTATTAATTATCACCAATCATATTAAAAAAATTATGATCGTTCATTTATTATACGGTTAAATTTTATTTTATTTATTTATTAACATTATCACATTCATATTCATCAAAGATACACATTGATCATAGTTTTTAATTTTTAAACGAGTCAACCTTAAACTCATTAAAACTCAATTCGTTTAATTAAATAAAAATTCGAATTTGCTTCATTTAAAGTTGTTTAAGATTTTATAGATATACTACATTAATTAAATAAATGTATTTGAGTTTAATAAACAAATTAAATGAATACATTTAACAAGTCTTGAACTATATATATATATATATATATATATATATATATAAAATTTTTAAACAAACTATTCATGAATTAAATAAATTAAATACCAAAAATTTAATATTAATTTAATTAATTAAATAAATTTTATATTAGATTCAAACTCTTCCAATTATGAATGGATCGAGTTGAATGAAATTTTAAGACGAGGTGCTGAGCATGAATTGTTCATAAACAATTCATTTCAATATTTACGGTCTTAGTCTCGTTCTTTATGCATTAAAATATTTGGGCCCAAACTGACATGGCAACCAAAAATACAATTTGGGACCCACCGGACTCCACTCCCACTTTGACTCTAAACGGGGTTTCCCTCCCTTTGTGTCACGTCACTTTCCACGATAGAGGGCGAGGCCGTTTTGACTGCGTGCGGGCAGCGGTCAGCACCGTTCGGGCAGCTCCCTCTCTCCCTCTCTCTCTCTCTTACACTCACTCTCCGCTGTGTGCACGCCTCACTCAAAAACACACAACAATCTTACACTGGCCAACTTGGAGAGAGAGAGAGAGAGAAGTGAAAAAGAAAAGTTTTTTACTTGAAGAAAAGAGGGAAGAGAAAATGTTATGATTTTTTTGTTAGTTTGATAGTTTCTTGAGGATTATTTTTTGGCCTGGCTTTCTGGGTTAGTCTAGAAGGTGTATTTGGATGCGATCGGCTTTTGAGTCTGATGCTTTGGGTGTGTTTCCGGGCGGTAATGGTGGAGATTTGGGGGGCTTACATGTAAGATTTGGGTGTTAGGGTTTTTAGTTGTTTGGGTTGGCTGGGGTGGGGGGGAGAGGGGATTTCTGATGGTGTATTGGGGGGTGAGGTATCATTTGGATCTGAGATTTTTAGCTACATAGGCAGATGGAGAGAAAGGTCTGGGCTTCAGCTATCCTATGGTTGGTCTTGGTAGTTCATCCATTATGGCTGATTTCTGCTAACATGGAAGGTTTGTATGAACTTTTTACTCATTCTTTCTTACTTTTTTTTGTTCTCTTTTTTAACAAAAAGTATGATCGTCAAACTAGTTTGAGATTTTGCCCGTTGCTTCTTTGATTGTATTGACCTGGGGTAAATGGGTTTCTTTTCCCTTGGCGTCTGGTTCCTTGGAAAGGTTGTATGCAGGATAGGAGTGATACTACTTGTTGGGACAGCCTTAGTACCTTTTTTTGGTGTTTCATTATGCCCTTTTATCTCTTTTTCCTTGGGTTCTGGAAAAAAATGTTCGAGGTGATCGGATGGAGTCTTCTTTTAGTGTAAGAAGTCCTGGGAGATATTCCACCTCTTATTCATGTAATACGGTTTTCATCGCAATTGTCTTATGGGTTTCTCTTGGAGAACGTTTGAAGACAATGTCTTGCTGTTAGATACCCTATCAGATGCTCTGAATATGTGTATGCTTTTCGCAATGTAAACCAAGTAATAAATGGATGGTGCATGGAATGTTAACAGGGTTAATAATGGAATTGCTTCTTCCTGACTCTTCCGATTCAATTTACATCTGTTCTGCTCACCAAGCCCTCAATCCCAAGCTAATTAATGCAATAGATTGTTTTCAATTCCTTGCTGCCCGTAATTATCTAGTAAAATAGCTCAGAATAGATCTGTGTGTGCTGATTCATATACCTCTACTACGGGGAAAATTATTTTTAATTGTTCTTGCAATGTATTACTTAAATCAATATGGTACATTATGTTTCTTAATTGCAAAATCTAACAGGCGTAACTTGCAATTTTCAATTGGAGATGATTGTTAGTGTGGATTTGATACTCAAATATACTATGACCTTTACCACGCCTGATTGTTGATTTTTTTTGAAACAGGCGATGCTTTACATAGCTTGAGGACAAATTTACAGGATCCTAACAATGTTTTGCAAAGTTGGGATCCTACGCTTGTCAATCCATGCACATGGTTTCATGTAACATGCAACAACGATAATAGTGTAATAAGAGTGTAAGCTTTCTCGCCCTATATATCCATCACATATATGGTCATTCTGTATCTGAAGCCTTGTGCAACTTATTCTCAAGAGGATGTCTTTTCTAATATTCCTTTGTTTTTTCCTTTTTCCGTTCCGATGCCAGTGATCTAGGAAATGCTGCTTTGTCTGGTCAACTTGTTCCACTAGGCCTTCTCAAGAATTTACAGTATTTGTATGTTATGCCTTGATCCTTTGTCGTTTTTATCTTCTCTTCCTTTTCCTTCTCCTTTTAACATTTAATTTATGTATTGGCTTGGCAATGAAGTGACGCATATTGCATCTGTTTTTTTTTTTCTTGGTGTAAAAAATCCATTGACTTTTGATTTGACGCTTCAATCTTCTACTATGGTAGAACTATAGGTTTTGAGCTTGAAAAAAGTATTAAAATAATGGAAAACAGGGCACCCCACTTTTAGATTGTTCTCATTTAAGTTCGATCACTTGGAATCATGGGCTTTGACAGAGTCATTAAAGGTATCAGCACTGAGAGAAATGCCTATGAGAAGTGCATCAAACAGTTTACTGATGTAACATTTTACCTAACGCTGGATATTGTTTTGTTCAAAATGGACTATTATTAGGGGAGTGGACCAATGGAGAGAGGGGCATCATATTTTAAGCTTAGAGGCTGCATACTGGGGATTAGAAGATTAGTTAATTTGGTATAATCAATGACCTCATAAGACTTGATTTACTTATGAATTGAAGAAGGGGAGTGGGCTTCTGAGCAAATGAACCTAAACCAATTTGCAAATCATTAATAGTAATTCGTTTAAGATACTTGGCATGAATACTCAAATTCTCAATGTCTCCTGATGATGCACTATTGTTAATGCATCTATGCACAGTGCTAGCAGGATGATCAAGCTGTGTATCATGGCAGTATTCTAATCTTTATTTCATTATCAGCAAATCTGTCAGTCGATTTGCCTCAGCTGAATAAGTCATCATATTTGTTTGGACATTATTGGGAATATGTTATTTTTTCTGGTTAAATTACTATGTAAGTCATGGCTAAATGATATCTATTCTTTATGTGTTTATCTGATATTGTCGAGTTTGAAGAAAATTGTGACTCCATTTCTCTTTTACCATTATTAAATGTTTTATGAACATCCTTTAACAACTGTGGTACTCTTGTTGGGAAGTCTGGGGCATGCTCTTGTAACAAATGATACGAATGCCCTGCAACTTCATTGATAGAAATGTCATGGGTCTTTTATTATGTTATAAAAATTTATCCTGATGCTGATATTTCAAAATAAAGATGTAGATATTTAATATATTCATAATCTTTCAATTTTAATGGTATCATAACAGGGAACTTTATAGCAATAACATTACTGGCCCAATTCCAGGCGACCTGGGTAACCTTACTAGCTTGGTGAGCTTGGATCTGTACTTAAATAACTTCACTGGTCCTATCCCAGATTCATTGGGCAAGTTGTCAAAATTGCGTTTCCTGTGAGTATATTCACCGTTCACATGATTTGTTTATGCCTTGGATGTTCTTAAGAAATTATTTCTTGTGCCAAATTCCATTTTGTTTGTCCAAGAAACATTGTTATATTTGTTTTATCGTTGGTGTGTATGAGAGGATAAATATGTAAACGTGGCATCTTCTTGATGTCAAATTGTGTAAGTGTAATATTAAAAAAAAAAATCCTTAACTATAACCAATTTAAAAAGTAGAAGTCAGCTTTGAAGGCCATTACATTCAACATAACAAGTGTGGTGTGGTTGATGAAAGTTATATCTATTATGTTGAATTCACTAGGGAATAGAAATTTTGGAACCAAATGTGCTTTAGCATTTATATTTGGAAGATGGAACCAATCAAAAGAAACACGATTTACATATGCAATAGTCCTGAGAGAAATGTAAACGTCAATCAAAATAAGGGTGTTAAATTGGTAAAGCCTATTGAGACTTTGGTTAGATTATTTACTTGTTGAAGAATAAATATGAAAGCAAGATTCATTTAACTCATGACTCATCCCAAAATTTCTTTACCTCCATGTGCATCTTTTTGGGTTGCTTTTCTACTCCTAGCTTTACATCACCACTTCTCTTGGCAGAAATTTTCATTATTGACAGTACTTGAAGCATGTACATTTGACTTTCTTTTGATATCAATAATTAACTCTAGGGTTTGCAGTGATAAGAATAAGTATCTCAGGAGAGCAAATGACAATTAACATATCCTGTATCATGGAATTGGCTTCCTGGCACCTTCTTAATAAAATATTTTCACTGATCACAAAAAATAAATAGATCAGGAAAAAAAAATATTAATGGGAGGTTAAGGTGAATTTGGCCACAACAGAAGGGGGTAATGCTAATTTCCAGAAATAAAATAACTTAGTATTTATTTGGAGGTTTAGGAGCTGTTGCATTATTCTTTTGTTTTCTATAGAGAAAACAGAAAGAAGGAAGGATTTGTCTTAGTTGGTGTTTCTGATTTTGGAATTTTCAAATCTCTGAGCTATATACAGTCCATTTATGCCTGCAAGCCAATTGTTTATGTGCCATCCATGTTTTAGATGTTCCTTTTAAAATTGAAAAATGGAGAAGAATGGAAAGGTGAAAATAATACCTATCTTACTTTGGTATAAACTGTCATAATTTCTCTGTCGAAGTGTAAAAGATTGTTTAATCTCTTTTTTTTTGTTAGTATAGATTTTAATTCTGTTTCCTTGGTATGTCTGTCTAAGGATAGCCGGCTTAACAACAACAGCCTGTCGGGTCATATTCCCATGTCATTGACTAATGTTTCATCTCTCCAAGTTCTGTGAGTGCTAGTTTACCTTAACGTATGCTGTTTCTTTCTTCCCTCTTTAATCTGTGTAAGCAAAGCTAATTTTTTGTTCTCAAATTATACATCAAAATGTAGGGATTTGTCGAATAACCATCTCTCAGGTGTGGTTCCTGATAATGGCTCCTTCTCATTATTCACTCCTATCAGGTTTCTCATCTGAGTGTTGACCTATTCTTAAGTTCATTAATTGTGATTTGTAAAAAGTTGATTAATCAACTTCTCTTCTGCTTGCAGTTTTGCTAACAACTTGGATTTATGTGGGCCAGTCACTGGGCGCCCTTGTCCAGGCTCTCCTCCATTTTCTCCTCCTCCCCCTTTTGTCCCACCACCCCCAATTTCTACCCCAGGTAATCAGTAATCTTCCTATTGTTGCTGATTTGAAGCTCAAAGTTTAGATGACAATGTTATTTACATGAAGAATTCTACTTGGCCTGACTTTTTAACATAAAGCTTATGCTATACTCTGGTAGTGGCTATTTGAAATTTTAATTTAAATGTATGTACTTTTGTGGTTGTCAGCCAAAATGTTAGGAGCTCTATTTCAGTCCTCTGCCAGACAGTTTCCATTATTTTATATAGACATATTGCTGATTATTCTTTATTACTACTAAATCTATCATCTTGTTAATTTATGAAGATATAATTCTTTACTCATCTATTCAGAAGGGGAAGGCATTGGCCGGTTATATCTTTTAATTGGCTAGTTCTAGGATTATCAAGATCTAATAATGCTATTTATATTTTTGTGTTTTGTGGTGAACATAAATAGATAAAAGAAGCAGTTATGTTCTGATCTTCCTATATATCGAATTTTAGGAAGTAATAGTGCCACTGGGGCAATCGCTGGAGGAGTTGCTGCAGGTGCTGCCCTGTTATTTGCTGCTCCTGCAATTGCATTTGCATGGTGGCGTCGACGGAAACCACAAGAGTTTTTCTTTGATGTTCCTGGTATTTAATCATAGCTGAATGAATATTAGATTGGTTGAACTCATTAATTGGATGATCTTGACTTCTTTACATCTATTTGCAGCTGAAGAGGATCCTGAAGTCCATCTAGGGCAGCTTAAGAGGTTCTCATTACGAGAACTGCAAGTTGCTACAGATAGTTTCAGCAATAAGAATATTCTTGGAAGGGGTGGATTTGGTAAGGTATACAAAGGGCGCTTAGCAGATGGTTCCTTGGTTGCTGTGAAAAGACTCAAAGAGGAGCGCACACCTGGTGGGGAGCTTCAGTTTCAGACTGAAGTAGAGATGATCAGCATGGCTGTGCATCGCAATCTCCTTCGTTTACGTGGGTTCTGTATGACACCAACTGAAAGGCTACTTGTTTATCCCTACATGGCTAACGGAAGTGTTGCATCATGCTTAAGAGGTAGATCTTTAATCTTTTGCATTTTTTCTTCTTAGTCTATGGGAAACCACTTGGCATGTAAGACATAGAAGCTCTTATTTTGATTCCCTGCTATGGAGTGACTTTG
This sequence comes from Ceratonia siliqua, assembly GCA_034509205.1. Lineage (NCBI taxonomy): Eukaryota > Viridiplantae > Streptophyta > Magnoliopsida > Fabales > Fabaceae > Ceratonia > Ceratonia siliqua. Next base: position 15,874,007 of record JASKGM010000001.1, on the reverse strand, counting down.
ACTAGAGGTTTTACAGAGATGTTGATTGAGCTAGCAGCTGCATCCCCTCTCTGTTTATTTTTCAGGGGTTGTTGACTTATGTTGTTTTTTTTTTTTTGGGGGGGGGGGGGGGGGGGTT
>JASKGM010000001.1:15838865-15866765 GCA_034509205.1 Ceratonia siliqua | reverse complement strand
TTGGAGAGAATGTATCTCTACTAAAAGCCTGTGAAAACCGAGACTTTGGGAAAATAAAATTTCACTGAAAGTCTAAGAAAATTAGGACATTGGGAAGGATGACCTTCACAGAATGCCTGTGAGAGCTAGAATCTCGGGGAATATAAAATTCCACTGAAAACTCCAAAAAAACAGAACTTCGGAGAAGATTAACTTCTACTGAAAGTCCTTTGAATGATGAGTTCTTTTGAGGAAAATAATGGGATTTATTAAAATTGCTTGACAAAATTGAAGTTTATAAAAGAAACGGGCTGGAATGTTATTTATTGGAAGTTACGGGTCAAAATGCAATCATTACAATTAAAGGGCCGAAAAATAATTATAAAAAATAATGAGGGCCAAAATGTAAATCTTGAAAGTAATGGGACCATAATTTATGAAGGTGTAAGGGCCAAAATATAATTTTTGAAAGTATAGAGGTCAAATGGTAATTTATGAAAGTTGTGGGTCCAAATGTAATTTATGAAAGTATAAGGGTCAAATGGTAATTTGTGAAAATTACGGGTCCGAACGTAATTTACAAAAGTATAGGGACCTAATTGTATGTCATGAAAATATAAGGATCGAATTGTAATTTATGAACAGATAAGGGGCAAACTGTAATTTACGAAAGATATGGGTCAAAATGCAATTTACAAAGTATTGGGTCATAAATAATTTATAATTTAAAAAAATGATGAATCGAAATATAATTTTTATTTATTATTATTTTTTAGTATTAGGACATGAATACCCTATTTTGCAAGTATTATAACGCTTGGATCAAGATTTTATTTACTCCTTGTATATATGCAACTGGGCCCTTGGAGCCATTATTTTTGCTTCATGGGGCCTTTGGACCCCTTACATCAGTGAGCCTAAAAGAAAGCTTGACCCCCCCTTGGTAGCCCATCCTGAGAAAGAGTTCTGGACTGGGCCTAATTCCGGAGCCAAAATTTTGCTCCAAGTTGTGAGTCCTCCAGAAATGATCAGGGAGGAAACTAAAGCCACTAATGCAGCCTCCGAAAGCCCATGACCAAGTGGACCTCCTTTCATCCTGTAACATACACCCTAAACCCCAGACCAACAAAGCAAAATCCCACGATTCTGCTATTAGCTATCCTATGCCAGCATTAGACTTCACAGACCCGGGGTCTCTGTAAGTCAGCCAAGACAAATCTAATGCCACACTATCAATTTAGAATCAACACTACAGACTAATTCAGAGGCAATAATACCTCAAAACTAGTTTCTTTGTTGTTAGGATTATCCTCAAGAGCCAACAAAATACACTAGCAGCACTATCCTATAAACGAAGCTAACAGGATGACCAGAATAACAATCCCCCAAGCATACTAAAAACAGATCGGAATTGGGTCTCAAAGCAAATATATCATGTTACTAGAATAATCAAAGCAAAGTTATTCCTAGAAAGTAAATCACTCTGGAACGAATTGCATTTGGATCAAAAACAAATGGATGCCTGGATGTGACATAGAGATAGGACTTTCATCCCAATCAGAGCAAACCCATTCAGTATGAACCCAGGATTAAATATCAGAACAGAAACAAAACGGCAAGCAATGGATGCATTAAATTCAAAATCATAAATTCCCAACAGTAAAAGAAAAAGGCCAAAATTCGAACCTTGAATGCCAGCAAACAGGGGTTACTGCTTTAATTAAACCAAAAAAATCCTCAAAAACCCCTATTACAAAAACCCCTTGTGTATTGGCTCTCAAATCACTCGAAACACTTAGCCTCACCTCTCCCCTCTTTCTCCTTTTGTCTCCAGTCCACTTTTGTTCTCCTTTTATAGCTGGGAGAAGAGAGTACCTCCATCCCGAGCTCCAACTATTGAGGCCACTTTGCTTGGTGATGAATCTTGTGAACAGAGCCGGCAGTCAGCTGCGAATCCCCAACGGCAGAGATCTTGTCGCGCATGGCTACTGCAATGGTGGCCTAGAATCGCGCCATGGGTAGCCAAACAGAGCCCGAATCCTGGATGACAGAAACCTAATCGTTGATTTAGATTGCCAGAGGTAAAGGGGAAAAGGGGCTTTTTGACCCGTGAGTGCTGGATAGGGACAGGGAAGGCTAGGAGGGGAGAAGCAGTGGTTAGAGGCATGGGGTGTTAGGACGCGAATGAAGGTTTGAGAAGGTAGATGATGCTAAAAATGGAGGGACAGAGTTGGCTAACAGAAGGAGAGGGGCGCAGGGGGCGTATATGGAAAGGTGAGGGAGGCGAGGTGCGTGGCTATGGTTCAGAGAGGAAAATCGCGCAGAGGCGAGGAATACGGGATCCGTGGCAGAGATTAGGGTTCCAGGGGGAGAAGGGTGAAAGTGATGGGGGGATTTGGGAATTTTGAAGGGAAACCGGGTTCCGGGTCCTGGATCGGGCTCTGTGGGTTCTGGTGGGCTAAAGGGGGAATTGGGCCAGAAGAGAGATTGGGCTGGATCGTTTTCTTTTGGGTTGGGTTGCCGAAAAAAGCTTTTGGGTTTTATTTTGGGTTAGGTTACCAAAAAAGAATTTTTGGGCTTTATTTTTCTTGAACCCTTTTTTTTTATACTTTTATTATTATTTTTTGATTTTAATTTTTATTGTTACTATTTTCCAATTTATTATTATTATTATTATTATTTTATTTATGCCTGGACAAAATCCAGTGTTTACACCTTCCCACTTGCGTTTCATTGGTGCCTGTATCACAAAGATTTAAGAAAATCTTCTCTGTATAGTTGGCAAAAATTATTAAGTAGATTCATTAATTTAACTAAATGGATATACCCATTTACAACTACTAGTGCCATTTAAAAAATGCTTATGTGCTTCCAAGAAAGACCATGACAGAAACTACCATAAAAAAACAAGCATATATACCCAAGAAAGTTACTTCACCTGCGAGAAAATGGAACTACAGAGGAGGTGCAGACTCTTCAAAAAAAAGGTTGCTTTGGAGTAACCGGTGGTGAAATGGAACACTGGGCAAAATGGAGACGGTCACAGTACAATGCTGGGCGAAATGGAGAAGATGAACACTGTGCGAAATGGAGATGGTGAAGACTCAGTAAAATGGAGATTGAGCAGGAATGAAGAAAGGAAAAAAGTGAGACTTGGAGGAAGAGAATGAGGGTGAAGAACAATGTGCGAAAGGAGAAAGGGGAAGAGTGAAACTGGGGGGAAGCAAGTGAGCGGGAAGAGAGTGCAAAAAGGAGAAAGGAAGAGTGCTTCTGATTTTTTGCTGCCAAGTAAGCACAAGTAATAATATAATATAAGAGGTATGAGAGGTGTGTGAATAAGGGGGTGTGAGAATATCTTTACCGATGAAAAATATGGTGCTAACAGGTACTGCATAAATTTATTCTTAAAAGGTACCATAAAATATTTTTTTCTTTATAATTTACATATTAAAAATTTTTTTAAATTTTATAGTAAACATTTTATTAATAAATTTATACTTAAGACTAACTTTGTAAACCTTTTTATCAAATACATTTTTATAGTTTAATAATAACTTTTTGGGACACTTATTTTTAAGTGTCATTGGGGTATTTTTTTTTATTCTAAGTAAAATATCCTATAATAAGTAAAAAGAATTACAAGAAAAACTCTCCCTTATGTTCCAGGAGGAATAAGAAAAAAATATTATTTCCTATAATATAACTCATACTGATAGAATTATATTTTCAGTAATAAAATCATTAATTTGTTGATTATGATATTAGCAATCCAAATCACCTTGGCTCTAGAAAGTTCATTTTACAATGACAATTTCCATACATTTTTTTAATAAATAAATCTTATCCGATTTTCTATCATGATCTTCGCCATATTATCTCCGATATGACTTTATATTTTATTTTTTATAAAAAAGACTTGTTTTTATTTTAAGAATAAATTTCATTTATTTAAGTATTTTTATTGTTTTTATTTAAGTATTTTAAAATATTATATTGTAGTAGTCCATAAGATTTATTTTTATATTTTAATCCGCTCTAACACATGCTTTCTCATTTTGTTTTATCATGCATGCCTTACTAATAATTTTTAATAGAAAAATTTGAAAATAAATTAATAAAAAATAGTTACGTGCTTATATTAAAAATGTTTTATTGAAACATTATTTGACATTTACATTTATATAGATGTTTGATTTTATTTTATTTAATTAAATTATTTTTTAAGACTATTTGTACAAGAAAATTTCATTAACTAGCTTTAGTTTTGAATTTAAAGCTCTTATTTAAGTGTTATAGCTTTTAATAAAAAATACTTAATAAAATTAAAATATATACAAAATATTAATTTTTTTAAATACAAATAATAAGACAAATATTAATTAGTACAATTTATATAGACTGAATCCATAAAAAAAAATTCCTAACTAATGCATGCTCCATTTGCAATTTTTTAAATTCTTGCTGTAATTTCTTGTTTTATATATATATTTTTTCTAATTTTAGTTTGTTAGATTGTATCGTCCAATGCGTACCTTAGAGAGTAAGGGAAATTCAGAAATTAATGACACACGGATTTGATAAAATTGCGCAAATATTGAAATATAGAAAATAGTAGGGGCCCAATTGCAAATTAAGATCTGTAAAAGTACGTTTCATGCTGATGACGTGTACAACGGCCACGTATTTAGACAAAGATTAGCCAAAATTCGGCTGTATTATGGTGCACGCGACACTGCAAGTAACACTTCTTTCGGGAATTTTTACAAAAAAATAAAATAAAATATTGAAAATTTCGAAAGAAAGCAATTAGAGTGGACCCCAGTATATGTAAATTTATTTTCTTCTTCTCAGAGATTTTTTACTTCATTTGTTTCATTCTGCTTCAGTTCTTCCTCTTCCCTCCTTTCTTTCCTGCAAGAATTCCAACTTTTTTCTCTGTCTGTCTACACGGGTTGGTTTGTGTGACTCGTACATACAGTGGGCTAAGACCAAATTCTTTGCTTATTGAGAGAAGAGCGAGTTATGTATGCGAGAGGTCTCCCCATTGTGTTTGGGAGCCGGGGTTGATTTGGAGGTCACATCCATATCTTTGTTCTTTGTGATTGCTTTGAAGGTAAGATGTACATTTCCTGCCATTTTTTCAATTGTGGGTAGAGCTGGAAATGGCATTTTCTTTGATAATCTTGGTCTAATATGGGAAGCTATTGGAGATTTTATTTGATAACTTTATTGAAGTTTGAAGATTGATGGACGATTTCATCTAATTTTTCTGGGTCAGTTTTAGGTGAGATTGGGGTTGTAATATTTTGTGGATTTATGCTTTGAGGTTTTATCTATTTATTCACTTTTTAAAGCTTTTTAGCAGTTCGGACTCGGAGTTTTTGCCATTTCAAAGATTGCAATTCAAGAGTCTGGGTTCTCATTCTCTCTTCTTCTTGTTATTGTTTTAGTGATTTATCTGGTTCTAACCGTAAATTCTTTTTCTTTTTTGTTTTTTGGGTTCTGGGCCATGTTACTGGCATGTGAGAATGTGTACACAATGACTCTTTTCCTTGTTAATGACCTTTTTGTTAAATGAATATATTTGAACCATATCGAATATACTTGATTGAGTCTATACTAGTATTATTGACCACGATTCTGGCTTTTGTCAGAGTTTGACACCTGCTTGGCATTAGAGCAGGAATGCCAGAGGGCTTGGTTATTGAGTGTCATGTATTTTCAAATTCCTTATATTGTTATTGAATCTTGGGTAAATCTGTTGTCTGGACCAATTCTTTTGATTTTATATATCTCACTTGCCTGGGTTTCTGGTTTTGTTGCGCTGCCCCAGTGCTTTGGTATTTTAATGCTTTTATTTTTGGAAACAACACCAACACCATGATAGTTAATTCTTTCGTGAACTGTTAGACTAGCAATATTCTCTTCCTCTCTTCTATTTCCTTAGGTGGTAACCAAGTTTGTATTCATTTAAGATTCATTTGATACATGGAAAATGACTGATTGAAAAATAGTCCTGAATTTTCCAGTGTTTACTGCATCAACAGCAAAATTGTATTGTTTTTATGTCTTTGGTTCACTTACTAATCGTAAGTACTTTTTCATAGTCCACGAAAAGCAACACTAGGGGGGGGGGGGGGGGGGAACTACTTCTTGTTATAGAATTATAATTTATTTAATTAAATAAAACTAAATACAGAAAATTATACACTTTTTTTAAAAATGTTTTCTACAAAAAGGTATTTAGCATAGAAAGTATTTTCTAATCGTGAATTTTTTAATTTGTTATATTCCATAAAACAGATAAAGCCTTAAGACCTGAAAATCAGTTGTTTGATTGTTTTATTTTTTCTATGAATTTCTGTAGGTGATACATTTTTCTTTCTATCTCATTCTTTACATGCAACAATTCTCTTAGTTTACATAGATGTGACAAATTTTAATTGAAATATTTAGGGTTTGCTAACTATTACATTAGTAAGAAAGCAAAGGAACCATGAACCAAGATTGAACCTCATGCCTTTTTCATTTTTTGGTTAGGCGAGTTGACCTCATTCAAGTTGATCTTGATAATCGAATAGGCATATCGTCACGTTGACTTTTAGATAGCTTCTATGAATCAGTTCAGTACAGAGAGAAAATTTTCAAAACTTGAGTACTAATTTGCTTTTTCTTGAACCTGAATAGGTGATCGGCATCAGGCCTCTTTTTAGTATACAGTTTCTGGATCAGTTTTAGATCAGATGTGTAGTATGTGCGTGCCAATATTGTGGTGCTGGCCTACAGGGTCAAAGGTTGACAACAAGGAATTGGGAGGTATAAGATACTATCATTACTGCCTGGACAATTAGACATCCAACCCGTAATCACAACGACCCAATTGCAAGAGCGGAGCTCTATCAACTGAGCTATATCCCCCCGAGCCTAGTGGAGCATCCATGAAGGAGTCAGATGCTTCTTCTATTCTTTTCCTTGTCGTAGCTGGGCAGTCCTAGACTTGAACCAGAGACCTCGCCCATGAAGTAAATCATCGCATCTACCGTCCAACCAATTGGGAGAGAATCAATAGATTCCTTGTTGGGAGTGACAATGAGAGTGACTTAAAGTCAAACAGTAAAGTTCTGATTATGCTGTGTAAATTTTGTAGGGAGAAGCTAGAGCGAGAAAGTGTGAAATGGGATAGTTCAAGTCCTTATGTGACACCGCTGTTTAGTCCTACTACTTCATTGTCAAGTACTGATAGCTGTGTCTCCACCTGCAGCAACTAACTATCCCTTTGGCTTTTAATATTGATAATATTAGTCCAATATTGCAAAATGGTCTACATGGAACCAACTATTTTTTTCCATATCTGATATTTCAGGTGGGTTTTCAGTTGGTGTGAACTCATCTAACAGGCACAATTGTCCACACAGAGGTGTGAGTATAATGCTTATCTTCACTATGTTCAAATACTGTTTTGTTTAATTCTGTTAGGAGTAGTCGAGAAGAAGGTATAGTTGATGGTAGTACGGAAGATTTTGACTATAAGTTGATTGGGCGATCACAAAACTCAAGATTAAAATATCCAGAAAGTTGGATTGAAAAATCACATAAAGTGATGGAAAACAAATCCCAAGAAAGCAATAACCACAATGAAGGTTGCACGGTGAGAGACGTGGAGATTGCACAAGGATGTCAAGAAGCAAAAGCTGATGGTTCTGAAAACCTTACTGCATCCTTTGGTGAAGAAATTGAATATTCTCTTCCTGATAACTTGGATCTTCAAACTTGGCAACCTCCTGAGCCAGAAAACCCACAGGATGATGTGGACAATAGTCTGGCATGTAATGATGATGATGAAGATGAGGGCATTGACAGTGTGAACTGGAGGAAGCCAACTTCTCTTAGTCTTTCTAAGGACGAAGTAAGTGGGAGCTATAGGTTCAAAGGGGAAAAACAAAGAGCAATTGAAGAAGTAATTAATGGGAAATTCAAGGCACTTGTAGGCCAGCTTCTTAAATCCATGGGTGTTGCCTCTTCTGATGAAGGTGATAAAAGTTGGGTGGATATAGTTACATCTTTATCTTGGGAAGCTGCTTCTTTTTTGAAACTCGATGCTATTGGGGATAATGCAATCAATCCTGATAGATATGTTAAAGTAAAATGCATTGCATCTGGTTCTCGCAGCCAAAGGTAAAATTAGTTCTTCTGTGAGAATTCACTTCATGGTACTTCTGTTTACCCTTTGACTTAAATCTTAGATAATTAGTTGGCACATAGATGGTCTTTTCAGTTTTTTTGTTTTGGATTTTTTTCTCTAAAATACATAATGTGAAGTTTAAGAAGAAATTTCTTTTACATTTAGCTGCATGTGAAGTTCAAGCATCTCTCAGCTCTGTTGATTTGCCTTTTCCCTTTGATAACTTGCACTCTTTTTACCATGATCTTCTTCCCACTACTAATTTCTCTTCATTTGGAACTGATAGGATTTTTTCTTGTACCAAAAACACTTCAGTGGGTTTTATCTCAAATAAATATTTAGCATGCAATTTAATGTATGATAGTAGCAATTGATAAATGTTTGTTCAAGATGTAGTATAATGTTTTTTAATCCCAGATATCAGAAACTTAAAAGAAAATATTTGGTATTGCAGTCAACTTATCAGAGGTTTGGTCTTCAAAAAACATGCTGCTCACAAGCATATGCCAACTAAGTACAAAAATGCTAGGTTGCTACTGATCCGTGGCATGCTTGGTCATTCTTGTAGCAAGTTGTCCTCATTTGACTCTATGGAACAGGTATACTTAATTGGATTGGATTCTGTCCTTGAAATACCATTTTGTAGCTGACCACTTGCTTGCTAACAGGAGAAAATCTATCTGAATTCTATAGTTGAGCTTATAGAAATGTGCCATCCAAATGTTATTTTAGTGGAGAAAACTGTTGCTCGTGATATACAGGAGTCAATTCTGGCAAAAGGAATGACACTAGTACTTGATGTGAAGCTTCATCGCCTGGAAAGAGTTGCGTGTTGTACTGGTTCACCTATCCTATCATGTGATAAGTTGAATGGTCAAAAGCTAAAACATTGTGAAAACATTTATTTTGAGAAGTTTGTGGAGGAACAGGCTGGTTTTGGTGAAGGAGGAAAGAGGCCCATCAAAACCTTGATGTTCATTGAGGGGTGTCCTACACGTTTGGGTTGCACGGTATGCCTTTACTTGTACCTTGGAACCTCTTATATACGTATTTACATACATACATACCTATATATATATATAAACTTTTTTCTTCCAAAGTAATTATTATGGGTGGTTTTTCATCATAATCTTAATCATGTTGTGATGCTGCAAATCTGTCTGTATGTTTTGGCTGCATTTGAAAGCACACAAGCATTTATACTTGAATATTCAATGACTTTTGACCTTAAAACGAGGTTTTATTTTTTCTTGAAGTTGGCATGCTATGAAGCATCAATGTAGATGTGGGAATACAACACTAATACTCGTCTATGACAAATTGACAGTATGTGAAAATCAATTTCAGTACAGGCAGGGATGCCCATATTAGATAAGAAATTACCATTGTTTGCATATGTACTGATTTGGTTTTAACTTTAAAAGCAAATATAAAGTGTGTATGGTGAAGTTTGAAAACTAACAGTATTCTCATTCATTAATGATTGGTTAGTTCAAAGTATCTGAACATTTGTAAATATGACACAGAAAATGGGTATTTGTGTTTTAAAATCGATAGAGATGGGATCAAGCAAGTTAAACCAATGGCATACATCTAAAGCTAGCACAAATGTGGTTTTCAAATTCCATTTAGATCTATATGTTAGTTTTTAAATTTTTTACTTAACTTATGTTTCACCAATCACTGATGCACATCTTTTAATCTCAAATATATCCTAGAAGAACTTGAACCTTTTATTTTAACTTAACATTGAAGACATGTATCCTTGAGTGTCTAAGCAGTGTTGGCTCTAGTTTTGGTCCGCGGGAGTTTAGAACAGTCTTTGCTTCAGTATTAACATTTTAACATTCAGTTAAAATTGATTAGTAATTCTTTATTCCTAACCTGTCCTTTAGAATATTTTGATCATATGAAAGTAAGTTATAGTTTAAGAATTTTCTTCCAGATATTTAGTTTTTTTTTTTCCTCTCTAGAATTTTGGTGCTATTAACTTCTGCATTGCCTGACATTGTAGATTTTGCTAAAAGGAACACACAGTGCTGAGTTGAAGAGGGTCAAATGTGTCCTGCGCTGTGCAGTTGTCACGGCATATCACTTAATCCTCGAAACCTCCTTTCTTGTTGATCAAAGAGCAATGTTCTCTACCATTCCTGTTGCTAATATAGCAGATAATTTGCCAAACAATCGACAATCCCATAATTCAGCATTTAGTGATTCAAGCAATTCATCTCTTGAGTATCCTTCTGCTGAAAACGGAATTGTTAGTTCTGGTAATCTCATATGCAAAGGGTTCCATGAAAGAAGCATTTATGGGTTCAACTTAGAATCACAAGAGTTTTCCCCAATTTCATATGAACCCTATAATCCAACTATCGTTACTGGGTTCTCAGCCATTTCATCTTCTCTGAAGAAAGTTATAGGGAACAGTTTTCCTTTTGGAACTTCAGCTCCTTATGAGTCTCTGTCTGCCTCCTTCAGCTTCAATGGAAGGGAACCTGATGGTCAGGTCAACAAATCAATTTCTATATCAGAAATTCCAGACGCAGATGAAAATTTCAGGATCAAAGAAAAAAATCATTCGGATGAAGAGAAGTCAGTTGATGGTGGACAATCCCAGTCTTCGCCTGAGTACTTAGAGTCCAATTGGGACAAATGTAAAGAGGGTGGTGATGATAGAAACCAAATCCAAAGTAAAGATGATATCAATGCAGTGTTGGATTCTCAGAGTATTTTGGTATTGATGTCTAGCCGGAATGCCTTGAGAGGGACTATTTGTCAGCAAAGTCATTTTTCTCATATTATGTTTTACAAGAATTTTGATGTTCCACTTGGAAAGTTTCTGCAGGATAATCTACTCAATCAGGTGTTCATTACTTTTTTTTTTCCTACTTGCTTGCTTTTTGTGATTGATTAATGGTAACTGTATGATATGGTGCATGATTCTAAATAAGTTAGGTTCATAGGTATATTATTGGAAAGAGCTGGATTTTACTGTCAAGAATGAAACTTTTAATGTCATGCAGTCAGTTACACATTTTATGCTTTTCAGTGCTCTGAAATCTGAATGATTAACCTCTTGTTCTATGACATGGCAATATGTGATTGATGCCTGAATGTGTGTGTGTATGTGTGGGATTTGGATCCCGTGAAGTTTCCTCTGAAATTTACTTGGTAAAGTTTGGAGACAAAAAGAGAGACAAGTGGGGTCCGCACGAATTAGGTGGGACCTGATCATTTGGTGTGGGTCCCACTCATTTGGTCTTTTTCTCTGAAATGTAGATGGTATATTCTGGAGAGAACTTTAGGGAATCCAATCCATGTGTCTTGCAAAATTAGGTTGAACTAACTTGAATCTCTAACTGATTGTTGTTGCTATATATGCAGACAAAGCTTTGTGGCACCTGTCATGAATTACGAGAAGCTCACTTTTATTATTATGCTCATCACAATAAGCAGCTCACTATACAAGTTAATCAACTTCCTCAGGAAAAGAATCTACCTGGAGAGGCAGAAGGGAAAATTTGGATGTGGAGCCGTTGTGAAAAATGCAAGACTGGTTCTACTAAGAGAGTGTTGATATCTACCACTGCCCGTAGTTTATCTTTTGGAAAATTTTTGGAGCTTAGCCTTTCTCACTATTCTTTTTCTAGTAGAAAATCTAGCTGTGGCCATTCTCCAGACAGGGATTTTCTCTACTTCTTTGGGTAGGATGATCTGCGGACTGCTCTTGACTGTACAATCTGCTTACACTTACATGTGTTCCCCCTTTCCCCCTTGACCCAAAAAACTAAAAAAGAAAGAATGAATGAAAAAGGAAAACAATATAAGAAACAAAGAACAGGAATAAAGAGTTTGTGACAAAAAATATATGTTGCTAAGACTGGATTGTGCATAGAAAAATCAGTGGTTTAGGTTGATTTCTCACCAAAAGATTTAGATATAAACAGAATAGTTGTTAGAGGCATGATTGGGCATGTGAATAGGTGCAAAGTGCAACCAAGTGCCTCTCCTGGGAGCACCACTATCCTCTAGGAACACTCTATAAAAGAAGTATTTTTTGATATTTTCCTGACTGGGTTTTAAAATGTAGAAACATCAATTCTTTGTTTATTTAATATTATAGTATAGATGAATGGAATTTGGATTTTGTATAAAGTAAAACGTCCTAGGTGCTATTACATGTCTGGATTATTTGATACATGTTCAGTTTCATATTTAATATTTAGTAATGTTAAATTTTAGTTAAATTCATTCCCCTGTCATGCAGGTTTGGCCACATGGTTGCAATGTTTAGATATTCTTCTGTCACTGTGTATACTGTTTCTATGCCCCCCCAGAAGCTAGAGTTCAGTGGTGCAATAAGAAAAGAATGGCTTTTGAAAGAGACTGAGAATGTATGTTTTTACTGGTTGTAGTTATATTTGAGTTGGGCTTAATTATATTCCTAATGCTCATAAATTCCCTGCATTAAATCCATCTTTTCATTCTATATTTAAAGGTTTACAAGAAAGGAATATTCCTGTTCACCGAAGTCGAAAACTGTTTGAGGACAATTAATGTTCAATTTGATGGATCGATTTTAAACCTTGGAGGATCCACAAGAGAGTTCCCTGAGATTGAGGAGATGTTAAAGCAAGAAAGAGAAGAATTTGAGGTTAGCTTTCTGTTGGGACATAATTTTAATATTTACCTGTGTGATGTCAGGTTAATTTATATGTGCTCGCTCAGGTATTTAATTACACTTCGTCTTTCCCATATTGAGTATTAACACTTCTCAAGTTTATTATCCCAATTTGAGTGTGCTTCGAAAAGCTGCTATACCTAATAATCTCTTCTCTAGTTTTGCCCTTTCAAATCAGTTTCATATTTATTTGTTAAACATGATAAGTACCAACTCTCTGAAACATTTTTGTCTATATAAGTGAACGTTATTGTAATTGACTAGCATGCTATTGCATTGAATGAAAGTAACATATAATTTGTGATAAAGGAAGTACTATATATTATTATTGTTAAAGCCCATGATTGTGCACATGTTCCTTCACAGTTCAACATATAACGAGGAAAGCTCTATTTTGTTGAAGTGATATTTTAGTATTAGATTTTCATTCAATCTGTTGAACACCAAAGAACAGAGGGAGGAATGAACTGAGAGAGTGTGAGAGACAGGTGTTATATTTCTATTCAGCACCCGTGTTAATACAAAAAGTAGAGGAGGAATAATAATAAAATATTCCAGCAACCAGTCTGGTCTTAATGACTGTAACCAGCATATTTCCTGATTCTAGCCTATCAATCAAGACTTGCCTTCCTAAGCAGTCTCCCTAATTATCAGAAAATATTCTAGTAATAAATTCTTGATTTGTCAACACTATTTGTCAAGGACCATTTCATTCCAGAAGTTTAAGCCTTTTTTGAGAAGGCCCATGAGTAGTTTTATATTAATCTCTAATACAACTTTTACTTTCTTTCATTTTTTAGTTTGTTTTCCTAATGGCAGCTTTGCAAATTGAGATTTCTGTAAATATTTATGTCCTCTTCCTCTGTTTGGTTGATCATGATAACAGGTGAACATCAAGAATGCTGTTGCTAACAATGGGAGTCTGGACCAGGATGCCTACAAATTTCTCAGTCTAAATCGATTGATGTCAGATCTTCTGATTGAATCCTGTGTGTGGGATCAACGCTTGTACTCATTACTCTCACCTGATCGTTTAAGAGTTGACTCTAACGTAGCTGACAAAGTTGTGCAAGAACATAATTATCCAAAGGTAGAAGGAACTGCTGGTAGAGAAACTGGGTCTATGGATAAGTTTAAGGAAGATGGTGATATCCATGGGAGTGCTAATGTGAAAGTTATGTTAGACAGATCTGTGGAAGTAAATGAACTTCTGACGAAGGAAATTCCTATAAGTGGACCTCTTCTAGAGTGTAGTGACCAGGATGATCCATCTAACACATCTAATGTGCTACGAAATCTTGAGATTCCAACTATGAGTGATTTGCAATTAAAGAGATCTTCTGAACCAGTACTGAATTTGAGACGAGATGCTTTTACCAAGTGTCCTGCAGCAGATGGTAATCTTCAGGGAAAGGATTTTGTTATGCCAAATTATCTGGTTGCTGATTTAGAGGTATTAAACAAGAGTGCTTCAGTGCATTCACCAGTTTCCAACTTGCAGGATTCAAATGAATGGTTCTGGAAGCCATTTGCTGATATTCGACAGATAGCCATACGGGACCTCCAGAAAGGGTACTTGCCAAAGTTTGAATCTGTAAGCAGTTATATTAAAGACCATGTCCCAACAGCCAATCAACTGATCACTGAGGAAGGTACGAGGTTGCACATCCCTCTAAGGACAGATAATTATATTGTGTCCGACTATGAAGGTGAACTATCAAGCATAATTGCTTGTGCACTTACCTCGTTGAAAGATTCTTCTGTGGTGGCTGAAGTTGATGATGATTATAGGAGAGAAATTGGAATAGCTTCAAAAACAGAAGGTTCACATGGCCTGACCGATAGTGCTACTATAACTTGTCCACACACACTTTCAAGTAGTTCTTCAGATTCAGATTCTGTGCATTCTACAGGAGGCACTTCTTCAGAAGAGTCACGAGCCTCACCTGCCCCAGAAAACCATAGCATAGAAATTGCTTTGGGGTATTCGAAATCTCTTGGAAGGGAAAAATATTCAGTGATTTGTCAATATGTTAACCAGTTCTGTGAACTTCGGAATTCGTGTTGCCCATCTGAGATAAATTATGTTGCCTCTTTAAGCCGTTGTAGGAACTGGGATGCTAAAGGTGGAAAAAGCAAGTCTTTTTTTGCGAAAACACTTGATGACAGGTTCATCATAAAGGAAATCAAGAAGGCAGAACTTGATTCCTTTTTGGGGTTTGCTCCTCAGTATTTCAAATACATGAAGGAGTCATTTGAGTCTGGGAGCCAAACTTGTCTTGCAAAAGTTTTGGGAATATATCAGGTTGGTTACTGTTTGGTACTTATCTTATTTTGAGCCAAAGTTCTCCTGTTTTATTTTCTTCCTTTGTGGATCTCAGTATTTCAATCTCTATGCAGGTAACTAAAAGGCACACAAAAAGTGGAAAAGAGGATAAACATGACCTTATGGTGATGGAAAATCTTACCTACAACCGAAATATTACTCGCAAGTATGATCTTAAAGGTGCTCTTTATGATCGGTACAATTCTGCAGTTGATGATGCTGGAGATGTTCTTTTGGATCAGAACTTTGTCAATGACATGAACTCTTCTCCATTATATGTCAGTAATACAGAAAAACATCATCTTCAACGGGCTATTTGGAATGACACAAGGTTTCTCAATGTAAGTCTGCACTTAAATAATTCTATATCTTTGGACCCGACTTTTTCTTTATGAAATCTTCTATTTAATAATTTATACCAGTGTGGACTTGTACCTTTAGAATTGAATTTTCTTTGTTGATACCTAGGGTGTACTTGGTATGACTGAAAATAGAATAATAATACAGAGGTGGTGAAAAATGACAATGTTTTTATGCTTGATCTTTATCTTTACATATGGCCTTTGTCACTCCTACTAATTACACCCTTAGTCCATGACAAGTGAATGGTTCTTATGTTGTGCATATTATTGCTCTCATATTCACGTTAGCCCTAGAAACTGTTTTTGTTGTGGAACTTCTTTTTTTGGCTGTCTAATGGCTTATTATTTGCTTAATATGCAGTCAATCAATGTGATGGATTATTCCTTATTTGTTGGAGTAGATTCACAGAGGCACCAACATGTTTGTGGGATTATTGATTATCTTAGGCAGTATACCTGGGACAAGCAACTGGAGACATGGATGAAGTCATCACTTGTTGTGCCTAAGAATGTGTTGCCAACTGTAATCTCTCCAAAAGAATACAAGAAGAGATTCAGAAAGTTTATGTCTACACATTTCTTGAGTGTTCCAGATCACTGGTGCTCTAAGAAATCCACTGATCCTTGCAAACTTTGTGGCTCAGGGGAAGATAATTCTGCTATTCAAAATCTCCTAGGCAAGGGGTGCTAAATGGTTTCTCTGCTCAAACCTTGTTAATATGATTTCTCAAAATTTTATCCAATATGAGAATTTTACTGCATTCATGGAACTAGTTAATACTGTATATAGAGAAGTTTCATTGTTTATATACCTAGCCCTTTTATTTTGTGATTTTTAGCCAATTTCTGGGTATAGTGTCATTTCTACACAGGTCCTTCCAGTCCAGCATGCGATGCGTATATTTTTTGTACAGCCTTAGGAAAGTGTAAAAGTTTACATGTAATCAATGAAAAGTGCAGTTTATAGCATTCCAAGTTATTCTTTATTCGTCTCTATTCCCCTCTCCCTCTCACTATTTTTCCCAGCTATTATATTTGTTCGAATAAAAGCACATGGTTTCAGTTCCAATTGCTTATACTTGGTTTTATTAATTTTTTAAAAGTTGAGTTATATGCAATGGGATATTCTTGTTGGAGTTTCTAGTTTTGATCGTTCATATGCAAAGAAAAAAATTTGTTTAATGTAAATGAGTACATAGTTTTGATCGCTCATAGCCTATATTTGTTTAATATTTTTTCTGTATTTATTTCGTTTTTGACTTCTGATACCAACTCACATTTGTTTTGTACATTCACTATCTGAATGACTGGATCTAAAATAACCTTCTGGATTTTCTTTCCTCCTCCTACCAAAGCTCTATGTATTCATAGATCTACCTGACTAATGCCCGGAAAGGTGACCAACACTCTTTCCCTCGTGGTTTTTTTTTTTAGCAAGTGTCTTTTTGTTGTGTTTCCTTCAAAGAAAAGAGGGATTAGCTCCTTTCTTGCTGCAAAGAGATCCTTTGTACTCTAGACGTTGAAACAAAAAATCTGTAAAAGTACTTATACAATTTAAATAATCATGTCTTTGTTTGAACATGTTAGATACTCGTATCAGATACAACACAAAAGTACACTTCAAATTATACTATCTTGCGTACATATCGATGTCAATGTTTCTTAGTTTGAAATACATTTTGTAGTTGCTTCCTCTCTAGACAGAAAAAGTCTTAAACAAAAGAGAGCTCATTGGGGCAATTCATAGCATGGATGGCTTGAGCCATTTAACTAACAAATCCTCATTAAATGAAAAAGGAAGAAGCTTGCCCAACTATGCATTCAGATCAATAAAAAGGAAGAAGCTTGCCCAACTATGAATCATTCTATTTTGGTCACAGTTGCATGTTCTTGTATTTATTTCCACGATTATAACTCAGTTTCTCAAAGTAGTAGAATAAATGAGCTTGCTACAAAAGAAACACTAATGGAAATTTAAGAAAAAAAATTGGCAGACTTGAATAAATAATAAACAACATAAATTTGTCAACTAATTTTTGTAGTAATATAGCTATCACCTAAAATACAAAGACAACCACACTGGAGTGAAAATGAAACATCTAGTAATACTCTTTCCTCTTGAACAATGGCTTGTTTAAAATATTGGCAGATTTTGACCAACTATTTCTCCTATATGGCTGCTCTTTCAAAAGTAGAGAAACATGCATGATCTAGTGGAGAAACATAAAGGAGTACTCAATTCAAATACAATGACAACGGCGTAGAACTGAAACACCAGGTGGTTTTCTTCTCTCTCGAATAATGGCTTCTTTAATCATGGGTAATTTTTGGTGAACTTTCTTCCATATATGATTCACAGCACCATCCAAAGGTACTGGTCCAATACCACCTGGGTGACCATTATCATATTCAAAGATGGGCTGTACCCGAGCCAAATTTTGACGAAATCTGTCTTTCTGCTCTTTTGAAATTTTTTTAAGATGATCTACGAGCCAGCTTGGTCTCATTGCATCACTAACTGCCACAAAAACTGAAAATTCTGAATAATCCACCATACCTTCAAATGGGAGCTCAATATTGTCACTGACAATGACAGGTATACAGAGACTTTGAATGGAATCAAATAGCCGGCATGAAGTGGGTGTATCTCCAGCTGGGTGCAGGCAAAACTCTGATGTTCTCATCCCTCTTATTGATTGCTCTCGCCCAGTGGCATTAGGAAAGCCTTCCTCCATTATAACATTTGGTTCATCAACCAGTAGATCCCACAACTTCTCTCTAACAAGGCCTCCCTGTAAATATATTAATTTGTCAGTGATAAGCATGGAATAAACATTGCATTGACTATCCACAACCACAAAACCAGCTTTATCATGCATCTGTTAAAGAGTATAAAAACGAAGCATCAGATCACTAAGAGCTTGTTTCTAAGATGGAAAGGGAAGGGAAGAAATAGAGAGTTAAAACATGACTTTCCTTTGTCTTGATAGGGTGATTTAAATAAACAAGGGAAAGGAAAGGGAGGGTTAGATGAAAGAAAATGATTAATTATAATGTTTTTACAAAAACCTTTTACTAATAAAATATTCTGGACATAATAGTATAGGTACAGAGATTAAAAGAAAGAAAATAATCAATTATTAAGGGGATCGCATAATAGCAAATGATATATTTTCCGTCCAAAAATCCTCAAATTGGTTTAGCCCAAAAAGATGAAAGACTTACCCGGTGCCTACGTTTAGCCCCTTTAAAATACAGAAGGCTGTGGCGTTCCTGGTTTTCTGACAAGTGCAATCTGGGAAGTAGATGGGTGTATGGCACAATCACATCTTTAAGTAGTGAAACTTGGGTGTGCGGAATCATTTCTGGTAAGCTACAATTGAATGATTTGGAGTCAAGCCTGTACCAACCACCAAAATCCACTACAAGGAGGATAGCTGGGGCAATCTCATCTTTGATATGCCACATTGCAACTGGGTCTGTCAAAGAATGCTTCAGTTTTAACATAACCTGACAATTCAAAGACTAAATTATAAGATGGTTGCATGTGGTTAAATTTGCTTCTTTTCTGTATTTCTATATCTATTACTTTATTCTTTGATTGTCCTAAACATTGTCATGGTCATCCATGCTTTTCTGAAAGTCTGGCAGTTAAAGTGTCAACATACCCCAAGTTTTAAGACATGCAGACACTCTAGACAAAACAAGATGAGTTTGCGATAATTTGGGAGACATAACAGGACTGCTTATGTTTGCATATAAAATATCTCACGGTAGTTGTTTACAAAAAATTATAATAGGAGAAGTTAAAAAAAAGGACAATAATAATCATAATCAAAATGTATGGTAATGCCAACAAACCAGTAAATTTATAGCATTTCAAAAAAAGCACAGGCTGCAAGGTGACAGGAGGTGTCAATAGGTAACCAGAATCAAGAGATTGAGGCTTCTATTTTCTTCCTAATAGTTTTCTCGTACATATTGCACTTGTACTCAGATCCAAAATAAAATCTCTTCCTAAAGAATCTTGCCAGGAGGTGCCATGATTGAAAACCCCAAACCACTGTTCTCAGAACTGGACTGGACCATCTGGTTCGATCAGGAACCAGTTCAAGCTTTGTTGTGGTTCAACAGCTGTAACTGGGGTAGTTAAGAACTAGTTGAATATTTGATTTAGATAGGATATCCGGGGAGTGCCAGGCAAATCTTTAAAAACTCAGTAGGTAAAGAAGATGTTTAGATAGAAGTTGTTAAGAGAAAAAAGAAGAGGTCTAAGTAGCTATTCTTATTCTTTGAAATTTTTTATGCACAACAGGAAGCAGAACAAGGATGAGAGAGTGAGAGATCCCAAAACCCTCGTATTTAAGAAGTATCTTTCAATTTTTAAACATGCTTAGCAGTTCACCATGATATTCCCAAAAGTTAAAGTATTCCTGCAAACATGAGCACTGGTCGATATAGCAGAGGCATTCCCAAAACAGGAGAAAGTCTAGGTATGATTGATGTACTTAAGAAATTGCTATGCAAATAGTAAAGATTTCAAATATATATGAGAAAATCCTAATAAAATTTTCAGATACCCAAAAGAAAGCTAAAAATAAGTGAAAAATGTTTTACTTCCTAAACAATGGGCCACTATGTTTGAGCCATGATCCCAGTAAACATTAGCTATGAACATTTAATTAAGTAAAGTGTAGTGCAGTTAGTTTAAGTGTTTCAACCTTCTTTTGAGTTCTTACGTTCTAATTTATATTCAACACAAGCAACATATTTTAGAGAGTAAAGAGAGGTTCGTTTACTAATTACTTCAATAGAGTATTGGTATTCAGCGATGATAAAGTAATTAGATTAGCTTATTAGCCTAAAATCACTGAGTAGTAGTTCACCGCTACCATCAAATTCATACTCTTATTCTTAACCCAGAAGCACGATCATAAGCACTAACAAATATGGAAACTAAGCTAAAAGCCATAAAATGGAACACACCAGTGAGAACAAAGACGTGGTCTCGCCCGCCAGACTGCTTCCAAGCTTCTGTATTCTTCAGAAACTCAATCACCTCCCTCTGCCTCTGGTAACCCTCATTCCCAACCTTCTTCCTAAACTGCCCTTTCGCCATGCCCAGTTGCATTTCTGCACTCAGCGTCGCGAAGAAGGGCACAAAAATCACATCTGCCTCGTTCACATCCAAGACGCGTCTAGCAAATGACCCAGCTCGCTGTTCCTGAGGAGTCATCAAATCCCCCATGATCCAGTATTCCGCACTATACTGCTTTATCAATGGGTTCTCCGGATATGGTGGGAACTTGCGACCTTTCGCCAAATGGGTCGATCGAATCTCCCCATCTGCGTCGCTCCCGAGCCTAGAATCGGCATCAGAGGACCAATATTTGTCTAGTAGGCCATAGTTCAGAGATCTGGGTAGGTCTGCAACGTAGACGTTGATGAAATCGGTGGCAGATTGAAGCGCGTTGTGGTAAGCAAGTGACTGGCGAGGTGAAGAAACAGAGGATTCGGAATTGTTAGAGGTGCTGGAGAAGAAGAGGCCCAGTGAAAGAATGCAGAGGAAGATGAATATCAGGAACAGAGTAGGAACAGAGCAGGAAGAAGGGGAATTGTTCTTCAGAGGCATGGCTTATTTCTTCTCCAATCCTGAAAACGCAGTTTCAGAAATTCAGATTCGTTACGTAAATTGGGCTACTAAGGATTAAGGAACACGAACCTGGGAATATGACGACGGCTTTTATTTTCGGGAACACTCCCCTACCGCCCCAACAGTGGAGCGTTAGGGGAGTTTTATAAATTTTTTTTTTATTTTTTTTAAAATTTTTTTTATTTTTTAAAAATAATTAATTATTTTTTAAAATTTTTTGAAATATTTTAAAATGTTTTTTAAAATTTTTTAAATTATAAATGAATAAAAAAAATTATAGACTAATAATAAAAAAGATGTAAAAAAAATTTAAAAATATTTTAAAAAATTTTTAAAAAAAATATAAGATAAAAAATAGTTAATTAATTTTAAAAAATTAAAAAAATTAAAAAAATATGAAAAATTAAAAAAGAAAAATTTGGCTTTGGCTGAGCTTTTATTTTCACAAATCACACGGCCCACATTGGAGGCTGTATCCTACCGCCCCGCACTGTGGGTGGCGATAGATATTTTTTTTAATTATTAATAAAAAATATTATTTAATTATAAAAGTAATTATTATATTATAATTTAATATAATTATTTTTTTCAATTGAATAAATTTTGTATAAAGGTAAGAAAATAAAAAATACATAAAGAGTATTTGAAAAATTGATACTCATCAAAAATTTAATTTCAATAAACATTAAATAATAATTTTTTCATGTATTTATTATTAAAAATTAAATTTGAAACTACCTTATTTTGGGATGGTACTTAATACAATTTTTAAATTTGATAGTAAAAATAACACATAAATTTATGAGTCAATTAGGACTAACTCAACCTGAATTTTGATGAATCGGGTCTAAATGAATCGAGCCTAAAGAGTTATTTTATTTAAAGAGTTTAAAAAATTCAATTCAGCTCTAACTCTATATGGTTATAAAATTAAAAGGGTCTTAATGGGACAGGATATTAACAAATTAAAAAATATGTATTATAATAATGTAAAATTTTTATATATAACAAAAAAAATAATCCATCGTAGACTTAATCTCCAAAAAGATTTAAAGACAATAGCATAAAATTAAAATTAAAAAGATTAATCAATCATCATCGATAATTATATTTGAATCTTCTTTAAATAAATTTGATTCAATTGTTGAGTTATCATCTTCTTCTTCATCTACAAAACATAAATTATGATAAAAATTAGTAAGAATAATAAAAATTAAAAAAATTAAAAAAATTTAAAGTTAATAAGCTTATCATTATGAACAAAACCATACAACCAATTAAGGGTACATGTATACTAATGCTAAAAGTCGATTAACTAACCATGATAATTATTGGAATACTTAGTATATCACATGTCATCCTTGATAATTTTGAAAATTGATGTTTATGATCCTTCCAATATTACAAAACATTTAAATATTTAAAAAAATAAAGTTCAAGTTTTGGCTCATCCAAATAAAGATATAATTAAAAATTCTCATTATTTTTTACAAATTGACTCTCAAATAATGCATACTCCTATTAGTCTTATATCATTTCAAGCACAATGACAAATAAATTTAATTAATAAATTAGTTATATAACTTATATTATACGCTATTAAAAAGAGAACATAAATTAAAATATATAAAAATTAAAAATTTACATAAAATACATCATTTAATAAACACTTAATTTTTCATATTTGCATGAAATAAGTTAGAAGTGAAAAAAAGAAAAATAAAACTTATAAATAAAGATGTTTTGTAAAAAAATAAAATAAAGGCCCTACAGGGCTCAACTTGGCTCGTTAAGAGTTAAGCCGGTCAAGCCTTAAACAAGTCGGATTAAAAATAACCTTGACTTTTTGGGATATATTTTTTTAATTCTCAATTTGTCTAAACCTGTCTAAAAGCTTAAAAGGTTAGGATTGATCTATTTGATCTGGCTTTAATTGACAACCTTACATAAATTTATTCTTAATTAATTTTTAAGGTTTTTCATTTAATTTAAAAAGTTGAGAATTTTTTATGATAATATTTATTTTATAAATTATTTTTTTATTTAAATCATTTAATTAATTTTTATATTTGCTTTTACAATGTTGTCTACTTGCAATAATTTCCTAAAAATTGTATATAATTTGTTTTTTAAACTGAGAAAGGATATTTCATTGAACAATGATAAAAGGAGAAGCCTCCTGCAATAACAGATGTGACGGTTGTCATTAGTGTTTTAAAATCGGGGCGCTATTGACTTGGAGACAGTCACAGACTCACAGGTCTATTAACTCAATTGGTTAAAATGTGGTTAAATTGGTTGTGAGATAATTATTAATAAGAATAATTTAGTTTAATATAATTATTTTTTTATAATTAAAATTATTTAATAATTTTTATAGTATTATTTTAAATATTAAATATTTTAAAATAGATGGAATATAATAAATTATTTATTAATTTTAAAATATATAATAAATTATATTAAAGAATAATTATGTTTGAACTTATGAATCTAGTAACAATATATGTAAAACATAAATTCAAACAAAAATAATAAGTATGTCACATTTATATGACAAAAATAATATTATTTGTATAAATAAGATTTGGAGACACTTTTTTACTTTTAATTTTTACATGTTTTCATTAGTTTTTTTATAAGAGTTTGAGCCTTTAATTGTAGGGTTGTTTTATGTATTCTTTTCATTTTAACTCATGACCAAAAGGTTCTAACCAAAAAATTGAAAAAGACCCAAAGTCTTCTTCTTTTTTTTTTTTAAATCAAGACTGGTCCAATTTAATAAACTCGGATTGGGTCTTGGATTAATTTAGGGTTAACCAGACCAAACTGATCTAACTATACATCTAAGGTTAGATATTGACCTAAATCTTTAACCTTGTTGAATTCCAAATTAATTGGTCAAACCCTCCAAATCAGTTCAATTTTGACAACATTTGATCATGCACCCAAAGAACACTTTCAGCTATAAGATAAATTAGAAAAATAAAAAGTTGAAAGGGAAATTCTTACCTCTGTAAATTATACCATATAATCTACACAAGACCTAAATAAGTGTTAAGCCGAAGAAATAACAGAATTAAGAAGCATTTGTTATACTGATATCTTATATTATGATATCTTATATATCATAATATAGAATTCTCATAATTTTTAAATGATATGAAATACTACCCATAATGATATTATTTCATAACATCTTATTATTTTAGATATCATTTGTCATATTAAACCAAAACATACTAAATATAAATATGTTAAATATCGTTTACAGTTTAAAATATCAAAACCAAAATATCAATATACAATACACCTTTATACCCCACATGTTGCTGAATGGATTTATTAATGACCTGACCAGGGAACAAAGCATTTTATTAAACAATAGGTCATTGAAACATCTTGTTATTTTAGATATCAATAGTCATCTTAAAAAAAAATACTAAACACAAATATATTAAATATTATGTCACGACATCATTCTAGGCACGTGACCGGTGTAAGAGTTACTGTATGATAGTTCCCATGAGCTTAACAGACACTTAAGTAGACAGTAACTATCAAAACAATTCAAAAACTCCATTTTATATATAAAGTTGAACCCTTTTTCATATAGAGATTTTTGACAAAATTTCCCCTGAAAATGTAACATTCCCAAGGGTACCACAACATACAAAAAGTGAATAAGCCCACTTATCACATAAAGGCCTCAGTGACCACTTACAGAATAGTTTCACAGCATAACTATCTAGTTCACAAAAATGAGCGTACACGAGAAAGTATATTTATATGCTACCCTGCACAAGCAAAAACTACTAACTGTCCAAACTACATCTGTATGTTGCTCCATTGCCTATTACAAAACTAACCCACCAATTTCCCACAACAAGTTACTAAGATGCCGGATGATTAGAATGTGGGTATTGCAACACTATCTGAAAAAAAATAAATAAAAGAATGATAGAATGAGTCCACAGACCCAGTAAGTAAAAACAACCCCAATAAGTACTAATTTATTAGCAACAAAAAATCAGAAATATATATATATATATATATATATATAAAACCTTAAGAAAGTTATATATATTATTCTGAATGGATAGAAATCTCAATTTATTCGAAAACCACGTCACTATTAAGCCAAAGAATAAGTTATAGTCGATAGAGAAAGTCATACTTTAATAGCCTACACTCTTTTCATAAATATGAGAATCAGTTAATAGGATGGATCCACTACTTCTTCGCAAGAGAAAGACTAACAGAGATAGATTCAGATGACATGTAACCAATGTTCATACATAACATGGTCACAGATGGTAACATTACATAACATGGTCCATGAACATCTAGATAAGTTAAGTATACCTAGGATTTCTCTGTGGAAGTAGCTAGGGATCCACTAAAACAATTTATAATTTCATAGCTCACAATATTTTACAATACCGACTGAAAGAAAATAAAAATACTGAAAAATAATAAAAAAATTATGTCTAATTCCCATATAACTTCAAATATCAATACTTTCCAATATTTATGCATTCTAATACAAAGGTAAGATAAAAGTTAAAAAAAAAAAGTCCAATCACTTCATAATTAATGAAATCCAAAAGTATTATTTACAAAATAAAAAAAATTAAATAAAAGAATATTTTCATCTCAAACCTTTAAACACTAATTTTCATATGTCCAATAGGTTCTAATAAAAATAAATCAACATAAAAAATTTGGAGTTCCACTCACCTATTCAAAAGTTTAAACACCTTACTCTTCCTAGCATAGTTATCTTCTTTATAAATTCTTCTTGAAGCCAAATCTTTACTTGAAATTCTGGAAGTATCCCTTCTTCTCTAACCTTGGTTGCAAAGGCATGAAACTCAAGGTTTTAAACTCTTAACCATTTTATTTCTAATTAAATTCCAATTATCTTCTTCTTTTTTTTCTATAATTTTCTTACTATCCACCTTGTTTAAGGCCAAAATAGAATTTAGCTTACTTGATTCTCAATATTTATCACCCACAACGTAAGGCCCTTCCAAGAATAGCATTTACTCATTTCTCACCACATCACGTTGGTGCACAAAGATGTAGGTATTTTTCTACAATAACCCGTAAAACAGAAGGAGATTTCACAGTCATTTGGGAACAAGTTGACAGCTACCAAGATGCAAAACTTAAAGAAATAATCCAACCAACCTCATAGGTGAAGAGCTGGAGCAGTCAAACAACAAAACAGCGGATAAGAGATGAAAAACATAGCAGGAAAACACAGTCACTACAGCAAAAAACAACATATAGCAGTACCACACAGAGAAGGTGAAAAACGGAGTAGCAAGTGAACAACTCACACAGTAGAAAACTGAATAGCAACCCAGGAGGCAAACCCAAGTAGCACAGCAGTTAAAACAGCAGAAAAAGAGGAAAACAGAGCAGAAAATATGAAGAAAATAGCAGCAGAACACAGGGAACGAAATGAGAAACAAAGATTTTTTTCTTTTTCAGAAGTGAGTAAAGTTAGGCTAGAGAAAGAGACAATTTCACCTCCTCCCAGACACACCCTCAACGTGGTGCCTCCAGAGCAAAGCCACGTAAATGGCTCAAGAATTCTGGACTTTTCTAAATTTAAATAGAAGATTTTTGCTTTCTATTACATGTAATTTCTTACTTAATTGAATTGTTGTAAAAAAAATATTTATTCTCAACTCAATATTTAAATTTCTTCAGTTGACATTACATATTATTTATCATTTAAAATATTAAAACTAATATTTTAATATACAACATGCATTTATACTCTAAATGTTGATGAATGAATTTATTAATAGGTGCCTACTAACCTATTCATGAGTATTCAATATTCATGAGTAAATTTTAAAGCTTTTTAAATTTTTTTTAAATTTTTTATAATTTTTATTTAAAAAAATAAGTTAAAAGAATATAAAAAATATTTAAAAAATATTAAAAAGTATTAAAAAAATTTACATTACACATTAATCAAAAAATAATTCAAAAAACATAATAAAAAATCTAAAAAAAATTAAAAAAATCTTTTGATTCTTTTTTTACTTTTTAAAAATTTTTTTAACTTATTTCTTAAAATAAAAATTATAAAAAAAATTTAAAAACTAAAATTTCTAATTTTAAAAATTAAAAAATCTCTTCTACTCATGAGTAGGGGAGAAAGCACCTTATTAATAATATGACCAGGGAACAAAGAACTTTATTAAACAACAGGTCATTGCATCATTTCCACAGACCCAGATCTGATTGTTACTTGGCAACATAATTGGTTAATGTCCCTAAATCATGATAGTCCATATACTTTAGACAGTCATGATGGAGAGCTCATTTTCTCCTAAATTCATTGTGGTTGTCCAAAGTGCATGAACGGCTACAATGGACTGATCATGACTAGTCATGTTGTCCAACAATATAAACGGATCCAAGTTCCCTTTCCACATATTCCAAAACAATTTAGAAATAAATCTAGTCATTTTCTCTTTAATCATTTTCGATTTATTGTAACTGCTCATTTACTTTTAGACGGTCACAATTTAACTATATATAATCTATTTTTTTATTACATGTAATTAAATATCGTGATGATCAAAATATAAATAAATGTTCACAAGTAAAGAAGGATCGGTCCTTTTCTTCGACCAATCCTTTTAACCAAATCTAAATCCGAACCCAACAAAGTTGCATCATAAGAATTGTGTA
>JASKGM010000001.1:15825769-15838765 GCA_034509205.1 Ceratonia siliqua | reverse complement strand
TCATTAATCCTAACAATTTGAGTTAAATCCAGATAAGGTGTGCAGATTACTCATTAATCCTAACAATTTTTGAAGTGAATTATCTAATTTGAGCTATAGTCAATGATAAAAAAGATTTATTATTTTTAATCCTATCGATTAATTTAATGGGTAAATTACTTTGTGATTTCCTAATACATAATTACATGCCTTAATTTTATTTAAGTGCCTAAAAAATATTTTATAAAATTAATGTTTTCTTCTGTGATTTTGAAGCACAATTATAAAATTATTTAAAATATTAAATAATTAAACTTTATGTAATATTGTTTTAAAATATAATATAGATATTAATGAATAATTCATTTTAGTTATTTTTTTTCTTAATTTCTTGTTTTGGTTGCAATTAATGGTACGCGGATTTGAATCATTTGATAAATACATGCAAAGTTGAAATATTGAATATACTGGGGGCTTAAGTGCAAAGTAATATCTCACGTATTCGAACAAAGATTAACCCAAGAATCTCGCGTATGGCTGGCTGTATACGGCACATGCGACACTGCGATTACACTGTTTTTTTTGTTGAAAATTTTTAAAGAATTAAAATTTTGAAAATTTTCCAGGCAACTAAGTAATTAGAGTGGACTCCACCATACGTAAATTTTCTTTTCTTCGCGCAGTTCTTTACTTATTTTCCTTCTTTCGTTCAGCTTCAATTCTTCCATTCTTCGTGTTTCTTCTTCCACCCTCTTCTCTTTCCACCGGAAAAATTCCAACTTTTTTTTTCCTCTCTCTTTGGCTATGTGGGTTAGTTTGTCTGAATCTCACATACAGTGGGATAATATCAAATTCTTTGCTTATTGAGACGAACGAATTGTGTGTGCGAGAGGTTTCCCCATAATGCTTGGGAGCTGGGATTGATTTGTAGTTCACATCCATATCTTTGTTCTTTGGGATTGCTTTGACGGTAAGCTGTGCATTTCTTGCCATTCTTTCTCAATTATGGGTTTATCTTTGCCTTGTCTAGAGATAAAAATGACAGTTTCTATTATGAACTTCGGGCGAATACGTGAATTGAAGATTTTATTTGATTGCTATTTTGGTAACAGAAGATTGACCATTCCATCTAATATTTTTGGATCAGTTTTGGGTTATAACAATTTGTAGGTTTATGGAGTTTTTCATTTCTCATGAAATTCCGCTTTGAAGTTTTATCTATTTATTGGCCTTTTAAAGCTAAGTTTAGCACATCCAACTGCTTGCGTTTTGAAGGTGCAGTTCAAGAATTTGGGTTCTCATTTTCTATTGTTGTTTATTTTGTTTCATCACACATCTGGTTCAAACAGTAAATTCTTCTGCCTTGTTTTTCTTTTTTAATTGGGGTTCTTGGTTGTGTTACTGGCATATAAAAATGAGTATCTAGAATCAATATTTTCCTTTGGTTTTTACATTTCTGTTATAGAATATTTGGACCCATGTGCAATCTGCAACTTTAGCACTTTATTGAGTTCTGTACTAAGTAATAAGTATAGACCATGGTTTCAACTTCTCTTGAGTTTGATACCTGTTTGGCATAAAGCCGGAATGCTGGAGGGATTGGTTATTGAGTGTCCTGTATTCTAATTTCTATACTGTTATTGAATTGGGTGCTGCTCTGTTGTCTGGACTGTATCTTTTGATCTTGTATCTCTCACCTGCCTGAATTTCTGGAGTTTGTTGCCCTGCGTTGGCATTTTAATGGATAATTTTTGGGTGCACAGTTAGACTACCAGAACTCTCTCTCTCTCTCATTTCCTTAGGTGATAACTGACTTTTCTTTCCTTAAGTTTGTTTGATTCATTGAAAATGACTCATTGCAAATTCTGATTATTCTAGTGTTCGATGCATCAATCAGTAAAAACATATCTGCCTTTGATGCACTTATTAATTGACAATTTTTTCACCTATCTCATGGAAACAACATTTTTCAAGAGCAGGAAAATGACTTGGTTAATTGCCGTGAGTATAAAATTTATTTCATTTGATAAAATTAACACCTGGTAATAATGCAAGGAAATTTCATTTTTTTAAAGAAAATGTTCTCCATAAAAGAGAAGTATTTATCATAGGGAATTCCTAAAATCTTGTTATATTCCATGGAACAAATAAAGACTAGAAAAAAATAATTGTTTGATCTTTTATTACATTTACGAATTTGTTTTGTTTTCCATTGTTTTTTTTTAAATTGGATTTTTGCTGTTAGTAGTCAGGTAGATGATGCATTGTTCTATTTTCACATAGATCTGACAAATTTTAATTGGAACTTTAGTGTTTACTAAGTATTTCTTTATTCAGAAAGGAAAGTGACCAAAATTGAACTTCATGCCTTCACCAATTTAAATGAAAAAATTGATTTTGTTTGAGACCTATAATATTTAGCTAGTTGGGAGGATTTGGTTCGTTCAAGTTGGTCTTGATTATGAAATAGGCATACTATCACATTCATTTTTAGAGATATTTTATGAATTAATTCAGTAAAGAGAAAAAAGAATTTCAAAATCTGGTCTATACTAATCATTTTTGCTTGAACTTGAATAGGGGATCGGGATCAGGCCTCTTTTTAATTGACATTTTCTGGATCAGTTTTGGACCGGATGTGTAGTATGTGCCATTATTGTGGTGCAGGCCTGACAGAGTCAAAGGTTGAAAACAAGAGTCAACGCAATGAGACTAGTTTAGAGTTGAATAGTAAAGTTACCCTTGGGCCTTGTAAATTTTGTGGGGAGAAGCTACAGCAAGAAAATGTGAAGTGGGACAGTGCAAGTCCCCATGTGATACCACTGATCAGTCCAACTACTTCATTGTCAAGCACTGATAGCTGTGTTTCCACATGCAGTAAATTACTCTCTTTTTCATTTTTCTTATTTGTGTTGACATTATTAGTCCAATATTGCAAAAATTGTCTACATGTAACTGAATCTCTTCTTTGATATCTGATCTTTCAGGTGAGTTTTCAGTTGATGTGAACTCGTCCGACAGGTACTTATGTCCACACAGAGGTGTGAGTATAATTCTTACCTTAGGTTTGTTCAAATTCTTATTTTGTTTTATTCTGTTAGGATTAGTCGAGAAGAAGGCACAGTTGACGGTGGTATGGAAAAACTTGACTATAAGTTGAATGGAAGATCACAAAACTCAAGCTTAAAGTATCAAGAAAGTTGGATTGAAAAATCACATCAAGTCATGGAAAACAACTCCCAAGAAAGCATTAACAACAATGAAGGATACACAGTGAGAGAAGTGGAGATTGCACAAGGCCATAACTGTCAAGAAGCAAAAGCTGATGGTTCTGAAAATTCTACTGCATCCTTTGGTGAAGAAACCGAAAATTCTATTGCTGATGATCTGGATTTCCAAAATTGGGAACCTCCTGAGCCAGAAAACCCACAGGACGATGTGGACAATAGTGTGGCTTGTAATGATGATGATGATGATGAGGGCATTGATAGTGTCAACTGGGGGGAGCCAACATCTTTAAGTCACTCTAAGGATGAAGTAAGCAGGAGCTACAGTTTCAAGGAGGAAAAACTAAGGGCAATGGAAGAAGTGATAAATGGGAAATTCAAGACACTTGTAGGTCAACTTCTTAAATCGGTGGGCGTTTCCTCTTTTGATGAAGGTGGTAAAAGTTGGGTGGACATAGTTACATCTTTATCTTGGGAAGCCGCTTCTTTTTTGAAGCCTGATGCTATTGGGGACAATTCAATGAATCCTGATGGATATGTTAAAGTAAAATGCATTGAAGCTGGTTCTCACAGCCAAAGGTAAATTAATGATTCTGCAGAATTTACTTCATGGTTCTTCAGTTTGTCCGTCAACTGTAATCTTAGATAACTAGTTGGCACCTAGATAGTCTTTTTACTTCAATATTTTTTTAAATACATAATGGCTTTCATCCAGCAATTTTATGTTTTCAGAAAGCTTCAATTGTATCAATGTATTTTTCTTCCTAAATTATTTAAGAGGAAATTTCCTTTTTTGTCCTTTTTAACTACTCTTTAATATAGCTGCATATTAAAGTATCCTGAGCTAATTTTTTCGCTTGTTTTAC
Organism: Ceratonia siliqua; assembly: GCA_034509205.1. Taxonomy (NCBI): domain Eukaryota; kingdom Viridiplantae; phylum Streptophyta; class Magnoliopsida; order Fabales; family Fabaceae; genus Ceratonia; species Ceratonia siliqua. The sequence goes on along the minus strand of JASKGM010000001.1, from coordinate 15,834,693 downwards.
TGTGAAATAAGCACTCTTCAATTTCCTTTTCCTCTAGTAGTATGAAGCATGTTTAAGAAATTTTTTCTTCTACTCTAATTTCATTTTTGTTTTAAACTGAGGATTTTGTTTTATCACAAAATAACTTCAATGGATTTTATACTTGAATATTTGAAAGTTTAGCATGCAGTTTCATGTGTCATAATAGAAAGTGTGTTTGTTCAAGATGTACTATAATGTTTTTTATCCTAGATATCAGAGCCTTAAACAATAATATTTGGTATTGCAGTCATATTGTCAAAGGTTTGGTTTTCAAAAAGCATGCAGCTCACAAGCATATGCCAACTAGGTGCAAAAATCCAAGGTTGCTACTAGTCAGCGGTATGCTTGGTCATTCTTCTAGTGGCCTGTCCTCATTTCACTCTATGGAACAGGTAATTAAATTGATTTGGTTTCTTTCCTTAATTTAAATGCTCTCTCTGATCATTTGCTTGTTAACAGGAGAAAGGCTATCTGAAATCTATAATCGAGCTTATAGAAATGTGCCAACCAAATGTTATTTTAGTAGAGAAAACTGTTTCACGTGATATACAAGAGTCAATTCTGGCAAAAGGAATGACACTAGTACTTGATATGAAGCTTCATCGCCTTGAAAGAGTTGCGCGTTGTACAGGTGCACCAATTCTATCATGTGATAATTTGAACGGTCAAAAGCTCAAGTGCTGTGACTCAATTTATTTTGAGAAGTTTGTGGAGGAACATGCTGGTTTTGTTGAAGGAGGAAAGAAGCCAGTCAAGACTTTAATGTTCATTGAGGGCTGTCCTACACGTTTAGGTTGTACGGTATGCCTTCCCTCGTACCTTGGAACCTCTTTTTTATCTTTTTACTTTTATCTTCCAAATTAATTGTTTAGTTATATGACACAGCAAATTTGGGTAATATAAGACACTAATATGTCTAAATGACAATCTGTGGAAATTGAATTTTAGTACCTGTAGGGACATGTGAATTAGATAATAAATTAGCATTGCTTGCTTGTGTACTGATATTGGTTATCACTTTAAATGCAAATAAAATGCATATCAAATGTTTATTGTATAATATAAAAAAGCATATTTGGTGAAAGCTGAAATATTCTCATTTATCAATGATTAGATGGTTTAAAGTACTGGTACATTTGTAAACATGATGCAGAAAAAGGGGAATGAAATGAGTTTTGTTTTATGATAGAAAAGAGAGATAGGATCAAGCAAGTTAAATCAGTGGAATACATCTGAAGCTAGTATCTATATGTTAACATTTAAAATATTTGCTTAAAATTTGATTCATTTTACTCAACTGTGTCCTCGAGCTATCCTTGAGTATTCTAGATGAGGTTGAACATATTAACTTGGATTCACATTACAGACATGTATCCTTGAGTGTCTGAGGAGAACTGGCTCTCATTTTGGTTCACAGGAAGTTTTGACTTATGTTTGCTTTTATTATTGGGAGCTTATCTCAATTAAAATTAAGCTGTGATTGTTATTCCCGAAACCTCCTACAGGGTATCCATTCTTTGCCCTGGACTTCAGTAGGTATCTAATGTTAAGTATTGTTAAATTTTGCTACCAATATCCTATGAATGTATAGTTTATGATTTTCCTTCAAGCAATTCAGTTTTGCATCTAGAATTTTGGGTGCTATTAATACTGCAATACCTGACTTTGCAGATTTTGCTCAAAGGAGCACACAGTGATGAGTTAAAGAGGATCAAATGTGTACTGCGTTGTGCAGTTGTCATGGCATATCACTTAATCCTTGAAACTTCCTTTCTTGTTGATCAGAGAGCAATGTTCTCTACCATTCCCGTTGCTAATGTAGCAGCAGATATCTTATCAACTGATGAAAAATCCCATAATTCAGCATCCAGTGAACTAAGCATTCCATCTCTAGAGTATTCTTCTGTTGAAAATGGACCAGTTAGTATTGATGTTCCCATATGCAATGGATCCCATGAAGGAAGCTTCAATAGTTCAAAATTAGAATCAGAAGAGTTTTCCCCATTTTCTTATGAACCATATAATCCTGCTATATTTTCTGGGTTCTCAGCCATTTCGTCTTCTCTGAAGAAAGTTATAGGAGACAGTTTCCCTTTTGTGTCTTCTGCTCCTTATCAATCTCTGTCAGCATACTTTGGCCTGAATGGAAGGGAAACTGATTGTCAGGTCAACAAATCAATCTCTGTTTTAGAAACTCCAGAGATAGATGACCATTGCAGGAATGAAGCCAAAATTCTTTCTGATGAGAAGTCATTTAATGGTGAACAATCTCAATCTTTGCCTGTGTGTTTGGAATCCAATTGGGACAAAAGTAAAGAGGGTGATGAAGATAGAAATCAAATCCAAAGTAAGGATGATATCAACGCTGTGTTGGATTCTCAGAGTATTTTGGTCTTGATGTCTAGCCGGAATGCATTAAGAGGGACTATATGTCAGCAAATTCATTTCTCTCATATAATGTTTTACAAAAATTTTGATGTTCCACTTGGAAAGTTCCTGCAGGATAATCTACTCAATCAGGTTTTCATTTTTATTTTTTTGGGTATTTTCCTTATGCTTTTCATTTTGGTGAATGGTTACACCCTCTTGTTCTATATAGTGGCAATATGTGATTGATGTCTGATCTTATTTTCAAATAAAACTAGGTCGGATTAAGTTGAAGTTCTAACTGATTGTTGTTTGGATACATGCAGACAAGACTTTGTGACACCTGTCATGAATTGCCAGAAGCACACTTTTATTACTATGCTCATCACAATAAGCAGCTTACTATACAAGTTAAACGACTTCCCCAGGAAAAGTGTTTACGTGGAGAGGAAGAAAGGAAACTTTGGATGTGGAGCCATTGTGGAAAATGCAAGTCTGGTTCTACTAAGAGAGTCTTGATATCTACCACTGCCCGTAGTCTATCATTTGGAAAATTTTTGGAGCTTAGCCTTTCTCACTATTCTTCTCGTCGGAAATCCTATTCTTCTCGTCGGAAATCCGGCTGTGGCCATTCTCTGGACAGGGATTTTCTCTACTTCTTTGGGTATGATTATTTCTCTTTATTGTACAATTTGCTGCCTATTTACGTGTGTCCACCTCACCCTTGACCAAAAAGAAATAGAAAACAATATAAGAAACAAAGAATAAGAATACAAAGAGTTTCTGACAAATAATTGGTTGGACCATATGTTGCTTACACCAGATTATACTTAGAAAATTCACAGGTTAGGTAGACACAGAGACATGCTCAGAACTTGGTTATTAGAGGCATGATTGGGCATGTGAATAGGTGCAACCATGTACCTCTCCATTGTTAGTTATTCATGAGGGCCAAACTCATCCTTATATCCAACACTTAACCGTAAGGTGAGGATTGACTCCTACTTATATCCAACACTTAACCAACATACCCAGGTGATATGGGATTACTAACACCCCCCCTCACGCTGGAGGCGTGCAATCCCACTGGACGATGCCTGGCCGTAGGTTTGAACCAAAGCTTTGATACCATGTTAGTTATTTGTGAGCCCTGGCCCCCTCTCCCCCCTCCAACAGGATTGGCCTGTACTAGGAACTTAGGAGCTGTCTGCTTGTTAAGTTTTCTAATGGAGAACTCATGGGTCGGAAGTTGAAGCTAACCCTATTTCAGCAACAAGGAGGTAGCAATTTTAGGCTACTCATCTGTATGTCTCTGACTGCTGATGTGGGCAGCAAATCCAAGTTCACTCCCTTACTTCTTCTCATTGGGATTGTAAACTGTAACACACTCATGCTAGAAAGTAAACTAGAATTGGATAAAATTTGAGACATATAAATGAAGTTTGAATTTTTGCCATGGCAAATTACTGTTATTTTATTGAAAAGAGTAGTAGCTTTGCTAAAGAATAAAGATATTACTTGCAAGGGTAGAGAATTAGTTTTGGATTTGTCAGCAAAGGGGTTATAGTTTTATAGAAACTATTCTATTCTAAACATGGAATAAAACAAGAATTACACAAATTCTTACTTGAATTTCATAGAAACTAACAATAAAATTTTCACCTTATTTAAAATGCGCACATAACTTGCATTTATTGATTACATAGATGACATAATACTATGTGTAAAAATTTCTTTGAGCTAATTGACCTGATAATTAATGAACCAAAAAACTAGTTGTTCTCGTAATTTTCTGTTAAGATGTTTGTCGTAATTACCAATATATTTTATTAATCCATCCTTTTTCTCCTTGGGCCTATTAAGTTTTTAATCTCCCTCCTTGCACAATTCGGCCCCCCTTTAGGCGATTTCTAGATCCGTCCCTGTTTGTGAGGGCCTAACTCATCTTTAAAAGCCGGTTCATTAGGTGAGGATTGCCTTCCAGTTACATCTAACACTTAACCAACCTATCCAAGCAATGTTACCTACATTCATGCCCCAAGTGAGGTGCCTTAAAAAAGGTGGTTCTGGAGCACTAATGGCATACCTTCTGAAGGTGCCAGCTCTCAATGGCACTCTGTAAGAAGAAGTATGTCTCAATATTATATTTTTTTTCCTGACTGGGTTTTAAAATGAAGAACTTTTAATTGTTTGAATATTTGATATTCAATTTTAAGATGTTCTATTTAATTTGAATATTTAATATTCTAATTTTAGATTCTTTGATACATGTTCTATTTAATTTTTAGTATTTAGAAAAATGATTTTTAATTTTGTAATAGATGCATCATTTGTTAGCATCTATGCCCTTGATTTTTAATGACTTTGAATAGGGATATTACATAATTTAATCTCATTGCAACATTGAAGTGCTACCAAATTATTTTTAAGATTTTGGCATGTGCTTTGCGGTGCTTTTTTGCACTGTGCTCTCCAAAGTGGCCATGCTTTGTTCCTTGAACAGTTCAGGGAGTGAGGACAGGATGTTAGCTTTGCATGTTATGTATCCTTTATGGAGGCCTGACAGTGTTTACAGGTCTTATAGTAATTTTCCCTGCCATGCAGATTAGGTCACATGGTTGCAATGTTCAGATTTTCTTCTGTCACTACTTATACTGTGTCTATGCCCCCTCAAAAGCTAGAATTCAGTGGTGCCATAAGACAAGAGTGGCTTTTTAAAGAGACTGACAATGTAAGTCTTCCATTTTGGCTATTTACTTGTTCCATTGCTGAAGTTGGGATATATTTGAGCTGAGCATAGTTATACTCCTCCTCATAATTCTCTGCTTTAAAATCATCTTCACTTTCTATGTTTTAAGGTGTACACAAAAGGCATATTTCTGTTCAAAGAAGTTGCAACCTGTTTGCAGAGATTAAAAGATCAATTTGATGGATCAACTTTGAATATTGGAGGATCAATAAGAGAGCTCTCTGAGGTTGAGGAGATGTTAAAGCAAGAAAGAGAAGAGTTTGAGGTTAGCCTTTTGTTGGTATGAGTTTGAGATTTGCCTGTTTGATGTGTTATACAGTTAGGTTGGTTTATTTGCACTTGCTCATATATTTAAGTACAGTCCATCTACCTCAAAGGGAGTTGTTAGAAGTCCCACATTGCCAGGGTAAATTGGTTAAATGGGGCATATAATTCCTTTGGTATCCTCCCACCAATGAGCTAGCTTTTGGTAGTGAGTTCTACCCAAGGTGGTTTGTTAACAGGAGTATTATCACTTCTCATGTTTATTAATCTGAATTTGCATGCCACCTTTAAAGTTGCAATCCCTTAATATTTCTTTTCTAGTTTTACCCTTTAAATTCATATTTATGTTATTTGTTAACTATGCACCAACATACTAATGCATTGAATGAAAGTGACATACAATATTGGATAGAGGAACTGCTATATATTACTACTGCTAAAGCTCTAATTAGGATATTCAATATCTGCATGATTGTGCACATGTTGAAGTGATACTTTAGCATTGGATTTTCATTCAGTTTATTTTCTTAATGGAAGTTTTGTGTATGTGGTTTTGGTTAAATATTTATGTAGTCTTCTTCTGTCTGGTTATGCCATTATAACAGGTTAATATCAAGAATGCTGTTGCTAAGAATGGGAATTCAGGCCAGGCTGCCTACAAACTTCTCAGTCTAAATCGACTAATGTGGGATCTTCTAATTGAATACTGTGTATGGGACCGACGCTTGTCCTCATTATTCTCACCTGACATTTTAAAAGTTGATTCAAGTGTAGCTGAGAAAATTATGCAAGAACATAATTATTATTCAAAGTTGGAAGACACCGCTGGCAGAAAATCTGGGTCTATAAATAAAATTATGGAAAATGGAAATGTCAATGGGAGTGCAGATGTGAAAGTTATGTCAGACATATCTGTGGAAGTAAATGAATACCCAACAAAGGAAATTCCAATAACAGGACCTCCTGTAAAGTATGACCAGGATGATCCATCAAACAATTCCAATGTCCCCAGGAGTTTTGAAATGCCGACTGTGGATGATTTGAGCTTGAAGAGATCTTCGGACCAAGAGTTGAATTTGAGACTGGATGTTTTCACTCATTGTCCTTCAGCAGATGGAAATCTCCAGGCGAAGGACTTCATGTCTAATAATCTTCAAACATATGAAAAGCTTCCAGTTTTGACAGGTAATCAAAATAGTCGTCCAATTTCTGATTTAAAGGTATTAAACAAAAGTGCATCACTGCATTCACCACTTTCCAACTTGTTGGATTCAAATGAATGGTTCTGGAAACCAGTTGCTGATATTCGACAGATAGGCATAAGGGACCTCCAGAAAAGATGGTTGCCTAAATTTGAATCTCTTAGCAGCTCTATTACAGAATATCTACCCACAGCCCATCAGCTGATTGCTGAGGAAGGTACAAGGTTGCACATCCCTCTCAGAACAGATGATCATATTGTATCCGATTATGAGGGTGAACTCTCTAGCATAATTGCTTGTGCATTAGCCTTCTTGAGAGATTCATTTGTGGAGACAGAAGTTGACAACCAGGATTATGGGAGAGAAAGTGGAATAGCTTCCAAAACGACTGAAAGTTCACATGGCCTAACCCGTAGTCCTACCTTAACTTCTTTAAATGCATTTTCAAGTAGTGTTTCAGATTCAGATTCTGTGCATTCTACAGGAAGCACTTCTTCAGAAGAGTCACGAGCCTCTCGTGCCCCAGAAAACCATGGCATAGAGATTGCTATGGGGTATGCTAAATCACTTGGAAGGGAAAAATATTCAGTGATTTGTCAATATGTTAACCAGTTCCGTGAACTTCGGAATTGGTGCTGCCCATCTGAGCTTGACTATATTGCTTCTTTAAGCCGTTGTAGGAATTGGGATGCTAAAGGTGGAAAAAGCAAGTCCTTTTTTGCTAAGACACTTGATGATAGGTTCATCATAAAGGAAATCAAGAGGACCGAACTTGATTCTTTTTTGGGGTTTGCTCCTTTGTATTTCAAATACATGAAGGAGTCATTTGAGTCTGGTAATCAAACATGTCTTGCAAAAATTTTGGGAATATATCAGGTTGGTGTACTGCTTAGTACTGGTCTTTTTCTGGGCCAAATATTTCTCCTGCTTTATTTTCTTGCTCCATGGATCTGAGCAATTCAATCTCTATGCAGGTAACTAAAAGACACGCAAAAAGTGGAAAAGAATTTAAACATGAACTTATGGTGATGGAAAATCTTTGCTACAATCGAAATATTACTCGCCAGTATGATCTTAAAGGTGCTCTTTATGCTCGGTACAATTCTGCTGGTGATGGTGCTGGAGATGTTCTTTTGGATCAGAACTTTGTGAATGACATGAACTCTTCTCCATTATATGTTAGCAATAATGCAAAACGTTTTCTTCAACGGGCTGTTTGGAATGACACAACTTTTCTCAATGTAAGTCTGCATTTAAATTATTTTAGTACCTTTGCACCCAACTTTTTTCTGTGAAATTTGCTCTTTAACTGTTTCTACCAATGGGCTTGCACCTCTTAGAACTAAATTCATTGATATTTGGGTTGTGCTTGGTGAAAGTTGGTAATGTGTTTAAACTTGATCAATATCTTCAAATGTGGCCAATTATCTCTCCTCTCCATTTCTCCCATTTTCACTCCTACTAATTACGCCTTTGTCCATCACTGGTGTATGGTCCCTATATTTTTTTATGTGAGGGAAATTTTGTGCATATTGGTGATCTCATGTTTATGTGTGCCCTAGGATTTATTCTTGTTAGAGAAGTTTTCCAGCTGTCTAAGAGTTCGTTGTTTCCTTAATGTGCAGTCAATCAATGTGATGGATTATTCCTTACTTGTTGGAGTAGATTCGCGGAGGCGCGAGCTTGTTTGTGGGATCATTGATTATCTCAGGCAGTATACCTGGGACAAGCATCTCGAGACATGGATGAAGTCTTCACTTGTTGTGCCCAAGAACGTGCTGCCAACTGTTATCTCCCCCAAAGAATACAAGAAGAGATTAAGAAAATTTATGTCTACACATTTCTTGAGTGTTCCAGATCACTGGTGCTATAAGAAATCCACTGATCCTTGCAAACTTTGTGGCTCATGGGAAGATGACTCTGCCCAACAAAACAAGGGGTGCTAAATGGTTTCTTTCAAAATTTTATTCAAATTGGGAATTGCTACATTCTTGCAACTAGTTAATGTATATAGAGTCATAGACAACCATTATTGTTCATATACCTAGCCCTGTTATTCTGCGATTTTTAGCAAAATTCTGGGGATGGTGTCATTTCTACTGGTCCATCCTGTCCAGCATGGGATGAGTATAATTTTTGTATAGCCTTGAGAAAGTGTAAAGATTTACTTGAAAAGTCAATGAAAAGTGCAGCTGCTATGATACCAAGATTCTCTCACTTTTTTCCCTGCTTCTTTATATTAGAGTAAGAGCACATGCTTCAAATTGGATGATCTCATATCAGTCTGTTATTATTTAATGATTTATCTATATTACTCCATC
>JASKGM010000001.1:15732762-15802369 GCA_034509205.1 Ceratonia siliqua | reverse complement strand
TTTAATATTTATAAATTTTAATTTATGTTCTCTTTTTAATAGTGTAATATAACTAATTTGTTAATTAAATTTTTTTATTATTGTGCTTGAAATGATATAGAAGTATGCATTATTTGAGAGCCAATCTGTGATAAATAATCGGAAGTTCCAATTATATCTTTATTTGGACGAATCAAAACTTGAACTTCATTTTTTTTTTAAATTTAGATGTTTTGCAATATTGGAATGATCATAGACATCGATTTTCAGAATAATCAAGGACGGCATGTGATCTTCTAAGTATTATAATCACTACTGTGATTAGTGAATCGACTTTTAGCATTGATGAATATGTTTTTAACAAATACCGATATTCTCTTACAGGAGATCATGTGCAAGCCCTTATCTGTACACGTAATTGGTTGCATAGTTTTGTTCATAATGATAAGTTTATTAGTTTGAAACTTGTTTAATTTTTTTATTCTCATTATTATTACTAATTTTTATGTTATTGTCTTTGAAATTTTGTGGAGATTAAATCTATAAATATATTATGGATTGATGATGTTTTATTGTGAATAAAAATTTTACATAATTATTGAGAATTATTGATTAATAATTTATGTTTTATTTTGTATGAAATTTTATAATTTTTCATGTGCCAATCCACAAAGGCTTGTTTAACCCTGTAATCCTGTAATCCTGTAGGGTTAGGACCGGGTTAGATTTTTGAAACCCTTTTAGTAAAAGGATTTTTTTGGCTTGGCTCGTTAAGGATCAGGTTGACCATTTTTGACACCCCTACGTATAACCACGTACGAGTTTATAAATTATTGTAGGTCATATCATTTTTTATGTGTGACGGTCTTCTGATCGCTCTAAAAATATAATAGAAAAGTAATTCCCTTTAATAATTTTTAAGAGGAATTGGTTAAATAGTTTCATAATATTGTGTGAAAAAAATCATTTTTGTGTAAATTTTTTTATCAATAAATAATATTTTACCGGTAGAATAAAGTAAGAGTTTAACCAAGTTATTGACACTCGATAAAAATGATGTGAGAATCTCAAAATAAGTGGAGCATTACTGCATTAGTAATTGTCATAATAAACCTGTGATTAGCAGAAAGTCCTACTGGAGTGCATCAGTGGTGGGGCTCAGCCGCTTAGTGCAGCGACTGCTGAGGGAAGTCATTCACGGACAAAAAGGCAGCGTCCGCCAACACTATCCCAAAGCAGACCAATCCACTACTCTACTCAAAGCAACTGGGGAACGTCATCTCTACCCGCTCTCACACCCATCGGAGATCCGCCATGGCTGCTTCCTCCTCCGGCAATTCCTTTTCAACTTCTTCCTCAGCTTTTTCTCACGAACCCTTGGATTTCTCGCCCGATTATCCCCAGAGAATCCCTCTCAAATCCGATCAGGTCAAGTACTGCACAGATGCACTAACATTCTTTAGGGAGAAGCTCCAGACACCTTACAAGATCTCTCAAGAGTTTGTCCACTTGCAGGTTTGTAGTGGGTTTTGGTAGTTTGTCAATTCCAATTGCGTGTCTGTTTGGTTGGTTGCTCAGGAAGTGTAAGAAAATGGGGGACGAGAAATGACGTCTCCAATGTCAATGGTGTGTTTATGGTTCCACTTTTTGAAAATTTGCACTTGTTAAAGAATGACTGGTGTGCTGAATGATGTTGCCAAAATCATATCTTTTGATAGCAAAAAGACTATGGGCATGCTTGGTAGTAGTGAAAATTTTGTTTCTTATGTTTAAGAATAAGTATATGCCTTGTCCATACTAAAAAGAAAAAGAAAAGATATTATCATCTTAAATGGTCATGTTTTATAGTCTAGCACATGCTTGATATAACTCTGGGCGGTCATAACTATATCTTATTGCACGAGGACATGAAGAGCATGGGAGAATGCGTGAAATGGATTTATTATTGAAGCTTCTGGACAATTTTTATGCTCTAGCTCTAGTAATACATTTCATTTCTATTATTTGCTTTTAACTCTAAGCTTGCGTCCCTTGCTTTCTTGGTTTTGGTTACTGTATCGGTGATTTCAGGCAAATAGGATAACACCAAGTGAGATGAGGAGAAGATGCACTCTAGCTCTAAATGATGTAAATGTGAGCAAAAATCGGTACACAGATGTCTTACCATGTAAATATGACTTTCTTTTTTCTCCCTACCAAAGTTTATTTGTATTTGAGATTGAGAAAATGGGGTGTAGCAATTGTTTCAGTTGAACACGAATCTTTTTTTGAAGATTTTTATTTATGATATTTTTTTGGTTATTTATTCCTTATTTCAGTTAACAACAACAGGATTGTTCTCGAATCAAGTACAGATTATAGACCTGCAGCCCAGGGATATATCAATGCAAGCTTCATCTCGGTATAAATTTTATTACGCTTATTTGATATAGTTTTAAAACGCTATTACAAGGAGATATTGGAATTATATTCTCAGTTTAAATCTTCTGACTGAGTACCTCATATGCAGACCTCTTGCTCTGGAAGTGTTTCTCAGTTTATAGCTACACAAGGCCCACTGCCACACACTTATGAGGATTTCTGGGAAATGGTTCTCCAATATCACTGCCCTGCAATAGTGATGCTTACTAGGCTGGTTGACAATTACAAGGTACTTGACTGTGTAGGCTTCCTGGTAATTCTTTGTTGTTTCTTGTCAGTGATGTTAAATTGCTTGGTTTGGTTTGTAAATGTGCAAATCTGGCTTTTACGATCCATCTCTAATTAAATTTTCTTTGTCTCCATCTATATATATATATATTATTTTTCTGGGTGTGGGGAATGGACTTGCTGGGTAAGTTGCTGGCCATGCATAGCTAAGATACCGTCCCCCTTTTAGCGGCAAAATTTATATTCTCCGGGTTTTCCTTTGAAGGACTTGCTTTCACTGAAGTAGGTATAATGAGTGAAGACGATCTAAATTATAAAATTTTGATATAAATTAAAATTATATTGTGAAGGGAGTATGTTATAGAATCTTTTCATCGACATATATTGAATGAGTACTCCTTGTTCATTACCATGAGGAGAGCTCCTTTATTGTATGTCTTCTTCACCCAATTTTGACTATATCTTCAAGACCAGGATGATATTTATGCCCATAATATTTTTCTCGTTCTTTTTTCATAACCAAAAGCAGAATATTAGTTTATCCCTATTTGTTTTATTTTGTTGGGAGTTGTATTGTCTTATTATCACACATCCTCTGCATAGAAATTATACTCATTTTGGCTATTAAAATGTGCTGCTGCATCTATTCTTTCCATCTTAAGTATAGTTATTTAGGATAGTGCAACTGGTTGAGTAGTCTAATAATTGTATACTTGAATATGAGAGACAATTGCATAGCAAATCATTTTTGAAAACCTTCAAGGAGCTTATTTGTTTTCCACATACATATGGAGCCGCTGAAGTGGGTATCCAAACAAGTGGAAAGTGTCTTTTGTCAATAATGTTGTGTTGTCCGACCTTGTCTTCTCTTGTCAAGCCTCATAGTATCAAAAGCAAACTATACTAATTGTGGATTTTGTTTTTGTTTCTTCTTTTGAGTGTATATATTCATAATGATTCCCATCTATGTAATTGATTCTTATGAAAAAGGTATTCCTGAAGCAATGCTTTTTTTTTTTAATGGTTAGCTATTATGATTCTAAATTTTGTACATACATTTACTCCTTTACAAGGAGCTTAGGCATTTTGCTACTTAACATGAAAATACAATTGTGTACTTTTTTTCTTCTTTCTCAAACATTTAGATCCTTTGGCCAAAGCAATTTCTATGCTTGCTATGGTTGATTCATTTTAGTCATTTCATTGTGTTGTAATTTTACTTATTGTAAGTTAGACTTGCTTTTCATAAGTTTTTTTCCCTTCCTCTTTACAAGCTTTTAATTGCAGATGGTTAAGTGTGGAGATTATTTTCAAGCCGAAGATGGACCTAGGGAATTTGGTAATATCTCTATTATCAGTAAATGGATGAAAACTACTGAAACTTCACTGGTGCTACGCCATTTGGAGGTGAAGCATAAAGAGGTGAGATGACTTTCCACTTATGCTGTGATAAGCCCTAGGTGTTTAAGGTGTAAACAAAGGAGGGGTAAAGAGATTGAGAGGAGTGATGTGGGCCGGGGCTTGGATGGGGGTGGATCTGGGTTGCCACAGGGAAGTGAAATCCAGGAAGGACATGTGGAGTCGGGGTTAGTTACTGAGGGGCTAGAATATAGGAAGGATGGGAGGAGTAGGAGGGTATGGAAGATTTGGAGTGATCCTGGGAGGTGTCCAGCTACTTCGAGTAGGATGCTAAGTTTGTTTTCTATTGCATTTTCCTTATATTTCAATTCTGCTATTCTGCATTTATCAGAATTTGTATCAGTTGCTTCCTATGAGTTAATGATATTGCAGAAAGCTTAGAAGGTCCTATCATGCTGATTGATACATTTGACATAATATTCTCCTGATTATATATGTATGTGTGTGTGTTTATATATATTTAAAGACTAAATTGGATGATAATTTTTTTTTTGTCTTGGGGGGGGGGGGGGGGGGGTATATATATATATTTTGTCTTGGAGGATCTGAGAAATTTAAGCAAACTTCTTGGTTACCACAGTATAAAATAATGTATATACCTGGTATATCACAGGTTTTACTTTTATTAGCACCCCAAGTCAATATGTGTCCATGCTTTCTTTTTGGCAATTTCTACTTTCTCTTTCAAGTTTCAATTCATTGGGCGCTTGGTTTTTTAAAATATAATTAAGATGTATTATTCTTGTCCAAATGGTTTAATATTCAAGTTTTATTTTGACAATAAATGCCTTTCTTTTTTTAACTGTTTTACTGGTTGAAGCCTACACTATGCTCACAGACTAACTAATAACTGATCATGCTCAAACTAATTTATTGAATTATTTTAGCCCTAAGTTCTTGGTCTTCATGTTATAAACATTTTTCTATATTACTTCCAAAAGTACTATATCCCTTAGACATGAACTTCTGGGGACTCAAGTGAGAAGCATTGATAGCTAGCTTGACATGCCACTTGTTCTTATGTATATCATACTTACTTCTAACAACCTTTTGCCAAAGGGCATGTAGCTCTAGGCAAAAACACCATAACCACTTACCTGTGACCTGTCAAAGCAATGTTTTTGGACACTGAATTACGTAGACCGCCCCACACTTTTGGGCCTGCAGCAAAGATCCCGACTTTGCTGTAGTTTATGTTTGTAATAATAGAGGTGAGGAGGCTTCAGATTAGAGATTTAAATCACATTCCCCATGATAATTAATGAATATTCCTTGTTTATTATATGTAAGCGTCACAGTTTGAAAATGAAGTCGATCCTTTTATGTTTATACTTTAGTAGATCTTGCCAACTATTTTATAAATCTCTCTGAACTCTTTTTGGATCTTGCTAGCATTGCAAATTATGATGCATTCTTATCCTATATTGTTTTTAACCTTTATCGTTGGTTGTTCTTGTTGCAGCCAGAAGATCTGCCCTTGTCTGTTTTGCATATTCAGTATCCTGAATGGCCTGACCATGGAGTTCCCAAAGATACATATGCAGTACGTGAAATTTTGAAAAGATTATGCCATTTACCACTGAACCTTGGCCCAATAGTGGTGCACTGCAGGTGCCACTCTTCTTTTCCATTTATATTTATCACAATGATGATAATAAAACACATATGAATATTTGTCTGAGACAATCTCTGTTTCTCAGTGCAGGTATTGGCAGGACTGGGACATACTGCACAATTCACAACACTATTCAGAGAATCCTTTCTGGTGATATGTCTGCCTTGGATCTTGCTAATACCATAGCTGTCTTCAGGTCCCAGCGTATTGGAATGGTTCAGACACAGGTAGCATTGCTAACTTAATCTAGTGAATTTCTTATGAATTTATTGATTGTGCATGGAAAGGCCATGAGTTTAGTTGGATCACATATTAATTAAGTTCCTCTTTCCAAACTTAATAAATAGCTAAGCAGTTTTGAAATCAAAGAACAAACATTGTATTCTATGCCCTGGATTAGTTTGATGGTAATGAAGCCATGTTGTGTCAAGGTATTAGGTTAGATTGTTAGTCGAGAATCTCATTACTCTTACAGCATGTTCTTGGAGGTTCCATGTTCGCCTGTGATGGAGAAATACATCAATTTTTTTTTTTCTGTTAAAAATAATAATTGTTTGTTACTAGGAAAGAATAATATAGAAGCAGAGGACAAAGACATTCTCCTCCGACAATCCAAAAAACAGTAGACAGCCAAAAAATGGAAAATACAAAAGCTTATAAAAGCTTGTCTTGGCATATCTGGTAAGGACACCCCTGTAGAAACCATTTGCAGAAATCCACAAAGAACCCAAGAAAATGAGTATGTCTATACATGATGCATGGGAGCAGATCTGGTGCTGAAGACTGGCATGTTATGCTTTAAATACCACACCCCAGCAACTGTAGCACACTTCCAGAGCCTTATAATCCTTTTTCTGACCAAAACCTTGAAAATAAGAAAAGTTTCAAAAGAGGAAATGTCCCAAACATCCAAGTAGATCCATAGTCCTATAAAATGGCAAAAACCTTATTCTGAATCTGCCAGTGAACTTCACAATGACTGTAGAAAGAGATGAATACTAGTCTTTGAACTCCAAAAACATATTGCACAAACATTAGGAGATGGATACTAGTTCAGACTTCAGACCACTGAAAGTCCTCATGATTTTCTCAAATCAACCCATACTAGATTTAAGGTTAAAATTGGCCTATTTTTGCTGAGCTGGACAAGCAAAAGCTCTTATTAGCCTATATTTGTATAAAACTGAATAGGCAAACATAAAAACCAGTTCAAGCAACACTTAAAGGTTTCAATTTTTGGTTCTAGAGTCATGTTTCCATAATAAGTTTTAGTATTTTCTTTATTCTGTTGGTATATGTTTACCCAATAAAAAGCCTTGTTTGTCTCATCATCTCATATAGAAGAGTAAATTTGATAGGCATAAAGAAAGAACAAAATGAATTTTTTGGGGGGAACATTTTTGAATACAATTATTTTGAGCATTCTGATTATAAGTTCACCTTTAAATGTTACCATTCTTATAAAGCAGTAGGGTGTTATGCTATTTATCAAAATGTTTACTTTTCATTGACATGAAGTTATTTAAATTATGCACAGGCTCCAATGGAGCCTTATCTTCTCAATTTTGGTGTAGAAAATGGAAACATTAGTTATAAAAGTTTCAAAAGTTGACAACTTATAGACTTCTCATTCATATTGCAAGAGTTTATTTGTGGATATATGTGTGTGTGTGTGTGTGTGTGTTTAATTTCACATCCCCATTGTTGTTCCAAGTTCCTATGTCATATCCTTCTCCTTCCATAAACTTTCTTTTTCAACTTCTTGCTGACTCTTTTTTCTTCAATTTATCAGGACCAGTACTTTTTCTGTTATAGAGCTATTATAGATGAACTGGAAGACCTTGTATCTCATCAGCAATGAGAAGGGTATGTCCCTTCTTTCTGTTCCCTTGTGTTTTTGCAAAGATAAAAGGGTAGTATTTTGTATGTCCAGTTTTCTGCATCCATTAGTTCTGCAGTATCTTGGTTAATTCAAACTATTCTTTTGGTAGCATGATGAATTGCAGTCACCTGTGATGTAAATCCAGTGCTGGACCATGGGAAGTGAGGCTGCTTGCTTCATTTTGAAACTATTGCTAATCTTGCCATTTCTCTTTGGGTCCTGCAATGCTGATGTACCCCCTGCAGCTGATTAGCATTTTGGAGAGCTTATAATTTTCACTTAACTCATTATTCTCAAACTTTCAGGTACATTTGCAGGCAGGGCAAACTCCCAAGTGGCATCCTTTTAATTATGGTACTTACCTAAAATCAATGGGAGAACAGAATGACTTTAAGAATATTTATAATTTGAACTACTGTTCTCTTATTTCTATGTTTTTCCCTCTTCCCCCGTATTGCTCAGCAAACTTCCTTGGCCTTTTTAGTGCATCAAGCTAATAAAAGCATCCTATTGGAGTACCCTCCAGTTTTCGATGTAGAATATATTATGATGATGAGAAGATGATCATTTGTAGACCTCTCCCTTCCTTCCCTTCTTTCATTTGTTTTCTGGTAGTGTCCAGATGACATGACTAGTTGCCTGGACTAATGAGGGGTTTGGGTAAACTTAGCTTTATGTATGGGTATTGACATAGCTCTTTTTAGGATATCATATGGTATGGGGTTGATCAATAAAGTGCAAGTCAAGGCAGTCACTCCTAGTATGCATTTACTCGAAGCTTCACAATCACATTATTATAGACTAGTTATGACTGATATGTCTGGACAGCCCTTCATAATGAAGACCAAAGATTGAGAATTGCAAAAGATCATTTTTGTCAATAAAGTTAACCAACATTAGAGGAATACTTATCCTTGTGAAAAGTTTATTGAAATTTTCTTGATTATGGAATTGAGTATAATTCTTCTGAACAAACATATCATAAAGATAAGTATTCCATGTTAGTGTGGAAGATGAGATAGAGGATGAATCAAAGGAGAATCAGTATGGGGTTGCACCCACGTCTGAAGACATGCAGATCGCTTAGGTTTAGATGTCCTTGGGACATTCCTCACCCAGTTTCTGTATTTGTATTCTCTTATTCTTAATAAAGTTAGTAGTATGGAATTGCAGAGGAGCTAGTGGAATGGACTTTGACACAGCCCCTAAAGAGTTGATCAGAATCAATAAAACCAGATTAGTCTCCCCAGTCCATTCTCGAACCAAGAATCAGTAATATGCGAGCACGCACAGTGATCATGAATCTTGGTTTTCAACCATAGGAGATAGTGGAAGCTCATTGGTTTTCAGGTGGAATCTGGGTCCTTGAAATGATGGTAGAATCAGAATATATATACTGGAAGACATGTAGCCTTGAATGAACAACAATGTTGGCTCAACTTCTATTTGGGGTCATTTTATGGAGTTTGATATTTTAATAGGTTGAGTTATTCATCATTAAATATACTTTGAAATTTTTGTCTTAATAATTTATTAATTGAGAGATCGGTGGCTGTAGTTGTGGGAATTGGAACTCTGGCATGGATAAGGTCCATATGTTGAACAGCTTCATCCCCCAAGTTCATTAGGGGAAACAAAGCTCGCCCACTAGATTTGAAGTTTGCTGCCGAAAGTAGCTCGCCCCTAAAGATAGGCATCTTGACCACCAGGCTATTCACATTGCCACTAGGCTATTTCATTTCTTAACATGCAATTCACATTGAACTGAGGTGGCTTTCATGTTATAATTGAGACTAAGTCCCGTGAACCCAAATAAAAAATAAAATAAAATAAGGAGCATACTTCCTTGATCAGTAATAGTTGGCCTCGTGTCCTTTAGTCACTATTCAAATATTGAAGTTCATATTTCATACAAATATGGCACATACTATCCTACTTTTATTTTTATTTTTTTATAATTTATTTTAAGAAATAAGTTAAAAGAATTTTAAAAAAAAATCAAAACTTTTTTTTTAAAAATTTTTTTGTTTTCCTATTTTGTTTTTTTAAATTATTGTTATGAATTTTTTTTGTTTTTTTAACTTATTTCTTAAAATAAAAATTATAAAAAATTAAAAAACAAAATTAAAACTTTAAAAATTAAAAACCTACTCAGGGGTAGGGGTAGAAAGAGCCTACAAATATTGAACATTTCTGTCTTATTGTCACCGTCTAATTTGACAATATTGCAAAATAATAATAGCTAAAACGGTAATTCACAATTTTGACAATTCATATAGCGATTGACAAACGAGGTTTAACTTTAAAAATAGTATTTTGAATTTTTTTTATAAATAAAAAATTGTTCCTTAAATTCCAAAATCTAATTCAATTATGGTTTAAAAAATTAACTAAGCAATAAAATATAAATGACATATTACAATATAAGAAATATGCTGGAAAAGGAGACCAATGACACAATAATAATTTTTTTCTATTCCAATAGTAAAAAAAAAAAATAGAAAACGAGGTAGATATAGAATAAAAATCAATTAATTAAATTTAAATATATTTTAAAAAAAAGCAATTAAAAACTGGCTCATTTATTGAAAATCACAATAATATTTCACTCTAAATTTCAATAAAGAAATTATTGAAAAGAATACTGGAGTAACTTTTAACTATTGAGCATTTATATCAAAACTAACTAAGTTAGTATTTAATGTCTTTTTCATATTTAAAACAATTTTTTCCCATTCTTTTACTATTACCCAAGGCAGTTTTTTAAGTGAAACAGTAAAGTTTAGGAGCCGCGGATACTGTTTTGTTCTAGGTGATTTCATGTAGTAATACATTTAGATTTAGATGTAGTAATACTTATACATTTATTTCTTTTAACTGTTAAATTAAATAATTATTTATTTAATTAAATAGTTAAAAAAGATATATACACATCCAAATAATTATTGTATTCGGATATAATATATATCCCTTAAAAGCCACCTTTGTTCTAAGGCAGGACATGTATAAATTTCAAGGAATGTTTATAATAATATTTATAAAAAAAGGTTATTGCTAGCGATAATTAAATTTAAAATTAAAAAAATAATTTTATTTTTTATTAGCTGAATGAATCTGTCGGGCTATCAAAGGGGTTTTTGGTCAAAGAAGAGGTAGGTCAGCTTTAAAAAGGAAAATTTCACCACGACGGTCAAAAGAGCGTTAATAGGCGGAGGCGAGTGGGCTTTGTGTTTTGACCCTCTCAGTTTGGAGAGAGAGAGAGAGAGGAGTCGCCTCGAGTCCTTTGCGTGTAGCAGTTCCAGAGACCGTGAGCGCACTGACTCAGCTTCGCTCGTTTCTTCTCTTACTGTGCTTCACGTGGGTTTCTGGTTTTCTCCTTGGTGCAGGGGATTTCCCTGCTTCCCGATCCCTTCACCCACTATCGCCATTCATCACCTGGTTAGCAGCAGCAGTGACTGCTTCTCTTTCTCCACTACTCTTATCTCTTGCACCTCTTTGCTGTCAGAATGATGCGCAGGCAACTTCTCCCAGATCTCTGCTGCTGGTAACTCTATCTGATCAGCTAGCTTTATTACACTCTGTTTCCATTTATCTTTGGTGTTTTGTGTCTACTTCGATCCAATGCTTTATTGGGATTCTCTAGCCTAATATAGATTGAGGGCGGTGTTTGTTAAGAGCCATTTAATCGAATTAGGTATTGGGTATTTTTGCTTTTCTTTTTTTAACGATGCTGCTGTTTTTATTTGAAATTGGATTTGGTTTCTCTTGTATTGCGTTTGATTACATAATTTGTACATTTAACTGTTTTTTTTTTTTTAATTTTAGATTTGGTGACCGAGAAAGAGTTGATGGACTGGAGCTGTAAAGGTGACCAGAATTGGTATTGTGTTACTTCTGCTGGAATGCCTGCTCTGTGTACGAATCCAGGCTGGTATAATCAAAATTTCTGCCATGATTATAACATTCCTGTGAATTGAAGGCTGTGTCTGAATTGCTACCTGTTTGTTCAGTTAATCTAGTTCAATTTTGCCTTCTGAGCATCTACGCAAAGATGAAGTGAAGTTTTCAAGTCATAGAGTATTATAGGGACATTTTGTACAGAGAGTGAAACATAGTCTCTAGCATTTGAACAAAATATGGGCTGTATTTGCTCAAGGTCAAAGAAATCCATGGTAGGCGGTGTTGCTGTAGATAATGCTGTTAGTGAAAGCTCAAGACATGCTAACGGTCATTGTAATAATGAGTCTCAAAGGATTTATCAGTCTCGTGGACTTCCAGGAAAAATAAATAGCAATTCAATTGTGCCTCCTGTTGATGATGACATGGATAAGCATGTAGGAGAATCATTTTCATTCCCGGAAATGGAGAAGGTTTCACATGGGCCAAGTGCAGATGATATCAATGATGGGATTCCTCACCTGTCCAGGGCTTTATCACACAAGTCTAGATCAAATAAGTCCAAACAGGTTGCTGTTACAAAGGTAAGAACCCTTTAGAATGTCTATCGGAGCCTATTCGGAAAGATTTCAGTTAGTCAAGCAATAAATTCTCGACAAGGTAATTAAGTTTTTGTAGGAATAACGAGGATAAAATTTTGGTGGTAGTGTGCAGTCTTTGCTGTGTGTTGTGTATTTGGTTAGAGAGCAACGCACTCTTTTTTTTGATAGTGTCCCATGGCCTCTATAGCTAATGTGGGACAGGGTACTGTTTATGGCTTCCCTTTGATGCTCCTCTCATGGTTGCTTTGAGGGGGTGTCTTTGGCCGATATACAGAGGATTTGGTCAGCTTTGTTGATTTCTTGATTATTTTATTTCTTATTTCTTTTTTTGTCTTTTTTGTTTTTGTTATTTCTATTAGGATATCATCCTTCATCCTTGTAATTCTCTCTCTTTCTTGTAAATTTTATTTTCTATAAAAAAAGAGAAAGAAAGAAGCTCCTGTAAATACTGATCAACTGCCTGAAACCAAAAGAGGCTGCGAAAATAAGCCTATCCCACGGAAAACAGTTTTTTATCCTTCAGAAATTGCATACATACTGTCTTCTGATTATACAGCAAGCTGTTTGGGCTATATTTTAAGCCTGTCTCTTCATAATTCATATGGAGATAAGAATGGGTGAGTTACCATATCATCAGGAAGCTAGTGTAAGTGTAACTATAACATTGGCAGTGGGCCCATACAGGTTTTTTTGTGAAGGTATAAACAAGGCTCGGAAAAACTTTGCAGTTTGAACATGTCTAGATTGAACTTGATTTGTTTATTATTCGAGTTCTTAAGTTTTCATTTGACTTGTTTATTTAATTATTGAACAAACATAAACAAGCCTAAATTGAGCTTGTTCACAAGCTGTTTAACAAGTACATTGGGTTGGTTACGCCTCTGTTTGTTGCCATAGGAGGATATCTTATCCTCCCACCTTGTACTGTCTCTTCCGGTAAATTCTATTGTTAATGTTACCCCAAAAAGAGAGAAAAATAAACTTTCTTTCTTTTTCCTTTATGTTCTATGATATTTAATGAATCTAAATTGTGTGACCGTTCCATATCCTATTCTCTAGATACTTGGTGGTGAGAGACAAGCAATCATTACTATATCGGTACTTCAGTAGACTTTGTGCCAAAAGATATATATAATTTTGTAGAGAAGCGTTTACATCTGTTATGCTTTTAACTATTTTTAATAAGATAGTCCTTTTGTCTTCTTCTTTGTTTTGTTACAGGTTTCAGAAGTGAGTTCACTTTTGGGCAGAGCTGGCACAGCTGGGCTTGGCAAAGCAGTAGAAGTTTTGGATACACTAGGTAGCAGTATGACAAATTTGAACCTGAATGGTGGTTTCACATCAGGAGTGACAACAAAAGGAAATAAAATTTCAATTTTGGCCTTTGAAGTTGCAAACACAATTGTTAAAGGTGCCAATCTGATGCAATCTCTTTCAAAAGAGAACATTAGACATTTAAAAGAGGTGATTCTACCATCTGAAGCAGTGCAAAATTTGATATCCCGAGATATGGATGAACTCCTAAGAATTGCTGCAGCAGACAAGAGGTAGATTTTCATGAATATATTCATGATATTGCTCTTTTAGTAGCTTTCTACCTGTGATTTGGTGCTTCTTTCTTCAGTTACTATCTCATGCACTTAAACATCACTATCTCTATTATTGTGGCAGAGAAGAACTGAAAATATTTTCTGGTGAAGTTGTGCGTTTTGGAAATCGTTGTAAAGATCCTCAATGGCATAACCTGGATCGCTATTTTGAGAAGTAACCATTGTTGAATTGATTTGACTTCACCTTGGATGGTTTTCTTGTGACATTCAAAATAACGTTACAGTCATGGTTTGCTTTGTCTTTATTGATGTTTAGGTTAGGTTCAGAGCTTACACCACAAAAGCAATTGAATGATGAAGCGGAGATGGTGATGCAGCAATTAATGACCTTAGTTCAGTATACAGCTGTGAGTATACCTGTCATCAGGGACAGAGCATATAACTGTCTCTACCTCAAATTTATATGTTAAATTTGTGCCTCTTTATTTCATCTTTATTGATGTTGCACACTTGCACTAATGTTTTTTTCGAGACAACCTAAAGAAATTGATCTTCTTGGGGTGCAGGAATTATATCATGAATTGCATGCCTTAGACAGGTTTGATCAAGATTATCGGCGCAAGCTTCAAGAAGAGGATAATTCAAATGCTACACAAAGAGGTAAATAAAAGCCTGGATTTCCCTATACAAATGTCATTAATCCTGTATTCTCGTATTTTTTAGTTGAAAATATTTACTTAGTTTGTATAGAGTTGGTATCTTTTTTATGACAGTTTTGTAGAATAAGTTGTCCTAATTCAACTTTTCAGTCATGTAACAGTTTTTTTTTTATTATAAAAAGAATTATTAGTAAATAGAGGAAAGACAAGGCACATGCAACAAGGAGGATAAGATATTCTTCTTGAGAAGGAAAATAAAAAAGGAAAAAAACAACAGAAACAAACAAGCTCATTAGTGGAATAGAACTCTTGATTCCCTCTGCACGTTCAATAGACAGATTCCTTCAAGGAGCCTTGGGCAAATCACCAAAGTGAAGCCATAAAAACTAGTTGATCCCATAACAGTGGTAACTGGTAAGGGTCATGGAGCACCCTGGCAAGTATGAGCATTTTGCTCTGATCTGATACACCAGAGAACTGCCAAAACTGTATACCTTCTTAAAGTATTTCTCTCCCTACTCCTTCTAGTTACTTTAACATTAGTCGTTAATAACTTCTCCGAAGTCAAAGTATACACCCATGTTCATCAAAGGACAAAAAAGGTAAAAAGTGTCCTCTATGAAAAGAATGCCCCCTACCAAAAGATCTCCCCATTATCTAGTTCGAGAAAGTTACCTAATTTGAAAGAAACTAGTGATCTAAAAGAAGAATAACTCTGAGAAAAAAATATCCAAGGACTTGAATGAGTTGCAGTAATTGCTGGATTGGCATTCCAGCCAGTATGCGTCCGACCATACTTGCTCTGAATAACCTGGCGCCATATCAAATCTGTTTCGAATTTGGACACCGAATTAGCATACTCTGACCTGCTCCTGTCTTGGGCCAGATTGTAATAGTATAATTTGATGATTTGAAATTCCCAAATGAAATGATTGCTTGTATTTTTTGTTGGACTTATCTCATCTTAAGTTTTGGGAACCGATGTAGGTTCTGTTCATTGCTTCCTTATTACTCCCTTTATTTCTTGAAAATAATATATTTCCATTTTCAACCATCTCAATACCCATATTCAATGAATAATGCTTACTGTCTATCAGTTGTCTTTGATATCGCACATGATGTGATTATAGTGAATGGTGATGCCTTAAAACCTTGTGAGTGAGGTTGTATTGGAGCATTCATTGAAGAACTAGCAGGAAATCATTTCCTTCTATTTTGTGGAATTTGTCTTTTAAGATGGACAACAATTTTGGGATGCGTGGTGTAATCGGAATTTTATACAATTGGTCAGTTTGCTATTTACCTATATAAGTTTGATCTGTTGTAAACCCTACATCCGAAATATGAATCTCTCCATCCAGATGTCCCGAAATCTGACCAAGTATTGGGGAAAACCAGAAAAGTATATTATAATTATGCTAATCATTTTATCACAAAGAGTACTTTTATTTTTAGGTGACCAATGGTTATAAAATTTGTAGGAGACAGCCTTGCAATTTTAAGAGCAGAACTGAAGAGTCAAAAGAAGCATGTAAGAAATTTGAAGAAAAAATCACTGTGGTCCAAGATATTGGAAGAGGTAAGAAGAAGACATTGTTTCTTTTAGCTTTTTATGGGTGAATATGGGAGAAGTGTGACAGTGTTAATTTGAATTGAAGCTAACTCTGTAGTATAACAATTGATAATTAG
The DNA here is from genome assembly GCA_034509205.1 of Ceratonia siliqua. Taxonomy (NCBI): domain Eukaryota; kingdom Viridiplantae; phylum Streptophyta; class Magnoliopsida; order Fabales; family Fabaceae; genus Ceratonia; species Ceratonia siliqua. The sequence goes on along the minus strand of JASKGM010000001.1, from coordinate 15,786,428 downwards.
TTTCTTTTTTTTTTCCTTGTGTAATATCAGTGATTAGGCCTCTAAAAGATGTACTCCCTGAGTTCTTGGAATTTCTATTACTCTGTCTTCTATGTAGTATCTGTACTTTTTCAAGCTTTTGAATCTTAAGCATGTTTTTCTTGATAAAATATATAATCTGATTGCTGTATTTGCAGGTGATGGAAAAGCTTGTTGACATTGTCCATTTTCTACATTTGGAGATACATGAAGCATTTGGTATTGCTGGTATGCTTTCAAGAATTGAAAAAATTACAAGAGTATTGATTATGATTAGCTGAGGGCCTGGACCTCCTTTATCTCTTGTTCCCTGAGTATGGATAATGGGGGAGGGGAGAAACATCGAGTTTGCTTTTGTTGTTATAAATGCCAAAGCCACGTGCTTTCGATTCTTTGATATGAAGTTGCGTGCATAAATGTGAACAAACTAGATTTGCATCTTATTAATATTTTTAACATGATAATGAACTGTTTGAAAATGAAGGTTGTGATCTGTTACCCTTGTCATAAAGCCCTACATTTTTCTACTTTGTAGTGCAACTCAATTTAATAGTTTTCTTTCATTTCTTTCCCTTGGCAAGATGGAGATCATCTCCTTTTATTAAGATGCCATATCTCAGAGAACATATCTTTCATATTTGTTTCCCTGTTCAACCTTGCAGATACTGAAGTAAAAGATTCTCCAGGCAACCATAAGAAGTTGGGCTCTGCTGGTCTTGCATTGCATTATGCAAATATTATTAGTCAAATTGATACTCTTGTGAGTTCAAAATTTTATTCAAATTTCATTATCCAAAATATTATGTTGTTGGCTTGAAAGTTCATGTTCTCCTTCCCCTTCTAAAAAGTTCTTACAACTAAGCAAGAAAAAAGAACACCCTATGTGGAGCAATTATAGCATATGCAATGTTCATATGTTAATTTTGTGTCTGGGTAACTTTTGTATCTGTTTCATTCTAGTTATTGGGAAGCTATGTTGCTTTTGACTTTAGGTTAATTAACGCAGCTCAGGGAGGAAATAGAATGGAAAGCCCAGAATAAGGTTCGGACTAGAGAGAAAACGAGAGACATGAAGAATTAAGGTTCTTCACAGAGAGAACTTCTCTGAAATATTCTGAAATAACATCCAAAAACTGCCTACAATGGAGCAAAGACCCTAACTATATCGGGGGGGTCTTGCTGGAAAGGAAACAAGAGTCACGTGAAACTCACGGACTCATTAACAGCAGAAAAGAAAATTACAAGCAAACATTAACTGGAGCAACAGTAAATAAACGGTACAGTAAAATAGAAGGAAAAACATTAGAAAAGATAACAGAACATCAATTCCTGATGGATGCCCCTGCATCAATCTCCCCCTCTTAACACTGAGCTATCAGCTGGGGCAAGGACAGAGCGAATCTCTTCAAACATTTCTGGGTCAATGACCTTCAATTCCTCTTTTGCAATCCTGGTGCTCTCAGTTGCAAGCTTACCCTGCCATTTCACTAGAAACCTTCGATATGGGATCCCCCTTCATTATACCACTTCTTTCACATTAAGCACATCTCCAATGGTCCCTTGCTGCCTCGTGGGTAAGCTGATGGCTTGTTCAGGAATGGTAGTTACTTCCTCTTCAACCTTCTTGTCACCCACTGAAAACTCCAAGATTAACGGTTTCTTCTTCCTATGGTGTCCATATTTTCCTGGACCCTCACTTCTTCTGTAGTTCCTTGAAGCATCTGCATTCCACCATGTTGTACCCAGGTTTGGCAAGGCAGAAACACCACTTGGTATACTAAAAGCTCCTTTATTCTTGCCATAAGCACCCCTAGGGTTGTCACCTGAACTAAACATTTTCTCTTAGGTTTGATCATCCTGGCACGAAACAAAGGCATTAATTTTAGCACCCTTGGGTGAACAAGGCGACTCTACATTGTCTTCTTTAACAGGGTGTAGGGTATACTTCTTGCTATCCCTTAAGAAAGAATAGGTGTTTGGCCTCGCACAGTGCTCAACATCATTATCAAATAACCATGGCCTACCCAAAAGAATGTGACCCACATCCGTAGATAAAACGTCACACATAGCTGTATCGTCTAGTTTATCACCCAAGGTAAAGTGGACCAGGCATCTAGATGTGATAGGAACCTCATTACCGTTTTTTAGCCAACCAATCTTGGACCAGGCATCTAGATGTGATAGGAACAAGATTAACTGTTTTTTAGCCAATCAATCTTGGACCAGGCATCTAGATGTGATAGGAACCTCATTACTGTTTTTTAGCCAACCAATCTTGTAAGGATGAGGATGTTTCTCTGCATCCAGCCCTAATTTATCCCTAGCTTCCTTTGAAATAACATTCTTTACACTATGTCCATCAATAATTAAATTACACCCATTTCCCTTGCACAACACACGAGTTTTAAAAGTTTCGCGCTGCCTCCAATCCTCTGTGTCATCTTTGGCAGTGGCTGTCATTACCCTGTAGATAACCAACTACTCCCCTTGTGTAGGATACACATCAATCTCTTCACTCTCCTTGGGATATTCATCATAAACAGGCTTGGGTATTTTCTCCTCTTCTTCCCCTTCTATAAAGTTAATCCTACGTTATGGACACGCACTTGAAATGTGCCCTCTTTCGCCACAAGAGAAGCATCGAATGTGGGATCTGCTGCCAGCATTTTGTGAGGCCCCTCTCAGTCTGTAAATTTCTGGCTTCCTCACTCCACGGCTTGGGCACTTCTTAGCCATCAAGGCCACTTGTCTAGCATCTTCAAGGTTGAATGGGCTGGCCACTCCCATTTCATCTCTAATGGTATAATGTAGGCCGGCCAAAAAACATAAAGTCACTTGCTCAGTAGTTTCATTCAACCTAATCGGATTGATAGATTGGTGAATTCTGTTAAGTATTCATCCATTGACTTGTCATACTGTTTCAGTGAGTGAAACCTCTAATACATCTCCATTAAATAATCAGCAGGCAGAAATTGTTTCCTCATCTTGGCTTTCATGTGTTCCCAGTTATCAATCTTTTGTTTCCCTTGTTTTGAACGATGTTCTTCCACTCTCTTCTACCATTGAGGTGCTGTAGCCTTCAATTTCAGCTTCACAAACAATACTTTTCTCTTTTCCACTCAATAACTTTCTAAGCTGGTCTCCCAATCCAAATAGTCTTCAGCATGCATTTTACCAGTGAAATCACCCACTTCAATGTTGACATCACCCTCATTAAGGTCAAGCGCACGCACCAGCCTCTCCTCCTCTCTGTCCTCATTCCATTGATTATGGAATGGATTCTCACCCTCTTGAGTTGACCCATCGTCATCAGTGTTGCTTTCTGGTCCTTCTGAGCCTCCTATATCACCCACCAGCGATTGGGTTCTTGCAGGAAGCCCCATACGCGCCCCTGCTCTGCCCTGCTGTTGTAGATAGATCCTCAATCGATCTCCTGATCTCAACCCTTTCTGCTTACTATCCTTGAGTTCCTTGGCCACCTCTACTTCTCGCTCGGCTGGCCATGTTTGCTTTCATACCACTTAATGTAGCTTAGGGAGGAAATAGGATAGAAAGCCCAGAATAAGGTTCAGACCAGAGAGAAAATGAGAGAGACGAAGAACTAGGGTTCTTCACAGAGAGAACTTCTCTGAAATATTCTGAAATAACATCCAAAAACTGCCTACAAAGGAGCAGACCCTAACTAAGGAAACAAGAGTCACGTGAGACTCATGGACTCACTAACAACACGTAACAGCAGAAAAGAAAATTACAAGCAAACATTAACTGGAGCAACAATAAATAAATGGTACAGTAAAATAGAAGGAAAAACATTAGAAAGGATAACAAAACATCAATTCCTGATGGATGCCCCTGCATCATTAATGGTCATGGTTAAAAATTGAGAAACCATCTATACAATAGTGTAATTATTTTATATTTTTCAAAGAACAATGCTATTCACACAATTGATCAGCCACAAATGGTCGCGGCTGAAGTGTGGCTGCATTTGAGAAAATGTTCACAAAATGTTTGTAAAGGTAGCCCTGAGTTGACATTTGATTACTATCAGGTGTCTCGCTCAAGTTCTGTGCCTCCTAATACAAGGGATGCTTTATATCAAGGGCTGCCTCCTAGTATAAAATCAGCATTGCGCTCAAGGTTACAGTCATTTCAGGTTAAAGAAGAGGTGCATATCCCATGTCTATCTTATTTATTATTTATAATATCAGAATTTGAATATGCATACTATAAATACATGAGTAGTTGACTTTGTCCCTCTTATGTTAATTAAAAGATTAAATCTAATTGGAATATTTATCTTTTCAAAGGTTGCATTTATCATCAATAAAGATAATGAATTGTATTTACATTTAGCACACCATAGTTACTGGAAATGCACATTTTTTAAGAAATGTATGCTTTCTCTATATAATTTCTCGTGTGTGTGTATATATATATATATATCCTTTGACTTAAGATATATAAAACAATTTTGATTAGTTGAAAAGTAAACACGCAGTTGTTCTATTAACTTCTATGTTAGAATTTGTGTTATAACTTACGAGTACTTCAAAAAATTGTGCCTGTCCCTACATATTGTTTTGAATCAATATATGACAGCGTAATGAAGTTTTAATTTTTGTGCAGCACTTGTTAACCAACTCTTCCTTCTTTTGATGTTTTTACTAAACTTCCTACTGCCAGCAATTTAACTGACATTGCCTGTGAACATTATCTTAAATCTAATCTAAAATGAAGGAAACGTTTTTGCAGCTTACAATCCACCAAATCAAAGCTGAAATGGAGAAAACTTTGCAGTGGCTTGTTCCTATTGCCACCAACACAACGAAGTAAATTTGCTACCCCTTACTCAGCAATTCATAAATTGTCTAGTTTTAGTACTCTATATATTTGTTCAAATTTCCTTTTCATTATGGTCAAGAAACAGTAATGCTCATCATTCCATACATAAAGAGCAATTCAGGTTGCTTAGTTTGTGGACTATTTGATATTTAGATGTGAGCTTGGTCTGCTTTAGACATAATTGTCATTGACCTGTGTTATACTCAATTACTTATCTCTTTTATTTGGGTTAACTCAGAGCTCATCATGGCTTTGGATGGGTTGGAGAATGGGCAAATACAGGGTTAGTTTCGAATTTCATATTTTTTTCCTGCTTCATCCTCTATTTTCATGTTTACTTGTATTACTAATCAATTTTGTATAGGTCTGAGGTCAACCGTAAACCTGCAGGCGAGACAGACTTGTTGAGAATTGAAACACTACACCATGCTAATAAGGAAAAAACAGAAGCTTATATACTTGAACTGGTGGTATGGCTTCATCATCTAGTCAGCCAAGCAAGAATTGGTAATGGAGGAATAAGGTCTCCTGTCAAATCCCCAATTCGTTCTCCTAACCAAAAGACAGTGCAATTATTTACGCACAAAGCCTGCTCTACTTCTCCCATGTTAACAGTTGAAGATCAACAAATGCTTCGAGATGTTGGCAAGAGGAAACTAACACCAGGAATTAGTAAGAGCCAGGAATTTGACACTGCCAAGACTAGGTTGAGTAAACACCATAGGCTGAGCAAGAGTAGTAGTCATTCTCCAATCAGTGAAAGTGAAAACGATATATTATCCACACGGAGGCCATCTATTCCTGTCATTGACTTTGATATTGACCGAATTAAGGCCTTGGATGTCATTGATCGTGTGGATACCATTAGAAGTTCATAATTGTATGGCGTATCTAGATTCCTGAGGTGTGAAGGGGGCAATGAGCCTGTCCCAGGTTAGTTAAATTAATCTGCTGCCTTCTTCAAGTTGAGTGCTCCCCTTAGTTTCTTGTGAGCCTTGAGAAATGATGTTTGTTGGTTTCCTAAGCGCGAGTGATGTTAATGTAGGTCAGTTTTTTTTTTTTTTTTGAGTTCGGAGATGATTATGGGGGAGGGGAGGGGGACTGCATCTTTCTCTAGTTGTATATGTACAGATTATATGATCATCATATAATAATTGTTCAGCTTTTTGTTTTCTCCTCTATAAATTGTTATCTATACTTGTAAAACAAGTGTCATATCACAATGAAATGGTGAAGTTATACATTTCCTAGTTTGTTGTTTTCTTGTATAGAGCCTAAGTTATTGGTAGAATTTATTAGGGTTAATTATAGATGGAAGCCCATGGCGGACGTTAGAGGCACACCAATGTAGATATGTTAGTGTCTTAATTTGTATGTTTTTTAATAAATTATTAAAAAAAGAATAAAGAGATAACTGAAAGTTATTAAAATTTATATAATCATCCACATTTGAAGGCACAGAGAATAATTTACTCCAACTGTTTTATTAAGTTGCAGTTTCTTATGCAATTATCATTGGAGAATTTGGAGTACAGGCTTCCACCATAGGCAAATTATGCCTTATTAAAATATCATATTTAATAACTGAAAAGTTATTAAAATTGATATAATCATCCACATTTGAAGGCACATTGAATAATTTACTCCAACTGTTGAATTACGTTGCAGTTTCTTATGCAATTATCATTGGAGAATTTGGAGTACAAGTCTTCACCATAGGCAAATTATGCTTATAAAATATCATATTTATCCCAAACTTTTTTATACTCCATCAGTATATCTTGAGATTAACATGTTTTTTTCACATTTTTAAATATACATATATTTAGTGCACAATATTGAATATTTAAATATAAGCTATTAAGAAACTCGAGATTTTTGTATTTAGTATAATAGTTATAAATTATCAAAAAAATTTAATAACATTTTATAAAAATAATAAAATTTATTTTTACATCTCTTAAAATTTGATGACATTTAGCTCAATATGAATATGTTAATTTATTCTTTTTTTTAGTAAAATAGTTATGCTTTTTTTTTTTTTAATTTTTTGAGGCTATTGTACATGTGCTTCCCTTAGTTGGAAGCAGTGAGAAACTTTCAAGATTCTGCGAGTGATGTGTATAGTACGTAATTAAAGATACAAATATGAATATATATATATATATATATATGACTTACCTCTTAAGAAAAGAGTAACTCTTCATATAGAAGGCATATCCGACGATATGGCAGTGCCCATAGCTGAGAACCTGATACCAAAGAAACAAAGTTAACAGCCCCAATCCCCATCTGTCAAATTTCTCAAGACATGGATTAATTGGAGACCATGCATGGCCCTTACGGACAACTTGTTGGCATCTTTATCATTTGACATCTCTGAGATTATTATGCTAAAACAAAGCAACCCCACAATGTCTCCCAACAAAATTGTCATTTACCTATTTTCCTTAAGCTTCTTAAGATGCCTCATTTGCTTCATGTCAAACACTAATATATCAAGGTCTCATCTAGTTGCCAACTTTCATGGCACAGACAGAGAGATCTTTAGATATATTCCTTCCACTCAAGATAGAAGTGTAAAGAGTGAATAAAAGTTAGTAAATTATTTGATTGTCTTTAGATATTATATTTTAAGAATGAAAAAATTGCTACTCTCACAAACGAAATCTCTTCTTAAATCTCACAAACTTCATCTCAACTACTCACGTCGTTTCACAAACTCATCTCGCTCATTCCAATACATTTTTATCATACTATGAAATGTGTGAGAGTTGTGAGAGAAATTTTGTGAGTAGCATTATTCATTTCAAAATGACATCTTATCTGAATTTATTTTTCCTTCTGAAGTCATATATAATGCACTGTTCTAAAACATTTTTGAGGTACCAAAGATAAAAATAAGTTTCACAAAACACTATTTTCAAATACAACATCTTTAAAGATACTTTGATAAAAATTCATTAAAATAGGTATTAGTAGACCTTATAAGCTCAAATACAGTATTATAATATGATTTATAGCATTATTAAAGGAGTATGGATTAGGAATACCTAAGAGTGTTTATGAATCCATGAGAGGAAATCTTCTATTCTCTTAACCCTAAATGCTCGAGTTTCTCCTTACCTTCACTCTATGGGTTAACCTACTCTCCTTATAAGCTCAAATACAGTAAAATAATATGATCTATAGCATGATTAAAGGAGTAGGGAGTGGGAGTAGGAATACCTGAGAGTGTTGATGAATCCATGAGAGAAAAGCTTTTGTTCTCCTAACCCTAAATGCTGTCTTTTGTATTATTTAAATGGGACAATTACACAACATAATAAAGTGGAAATTATAAGCTCATCCTTATGTTTACTCTATAGGTTATCCTACCCATCATGGTCAACCAACTTAAGGCCCACAATTCTAAGTCCACAATTATATTTGACACACAAATATTAATTTGAGTTTTATGAAATAATTAAATTATGTAATCCAACACTTATTATTTAACACATCTATTTTCCCAAGTTTTTATGGACACTACACTTTATCTTAAGTGCAAAAAGTGCTGTTAAGAATTTCTGGACAAGTGGGTTTTCTACTTACTGACTTGTGACCTACATATATATCCTTCTTAGATCAAAGAATGTTTCTTATATATGCACTGTCACATCCCAAAAACCCACCATTCCTTTGCAACTTAACAAGCTTTTATAATTTGAGTAATTATCCACAAAATATTCTGCAATTGTAATGTACTAATGTTCCTTAACATGAAGCTTTCAAAAGAAAAAAAGTACTTTATTCCAATGTGAAAGAACCATTAACTACAATATCACCCTCTTTTTATTACCTTTGCAATAAACGACTCTCTGTTTATCTTCATTACATCTTCTGAACCAGACATAAGTACGAAGTGAATATAATAAAAGAATCTTGTTTTTAACTATTTCCATTAAAAGGAAACAGTTCTGAGAACTCAAAAAATTAGGGTTCTAAAAGTGGAATAATTAAGTCATTACACCAAAGACAGACAGAAACATTAAGAGTTATACATACATATTAATGTAATTAAAACTATGAACGATCAAAAATTAATTTAAATAGCAATTTGATTTGTATATAAAATTTTATAACCTTTTTTTTGTTCGAGTCTTTTATTAATTAGTGTTCAAAACCTTCCCTATTAACTGTTAATTGAAAATACAGTGATTTTTTTTTCTGCGAATTACTATATCATATCTTTATAAAAGTAGAAAATATTTATAATTTATAATTTTTCCATTATTTAATACAATGAATAGGAATTTTGGTTTAGATCTTCTATATATACTTCTTAAAGAGTTTATAGTGTTAATATTGAGATATAGAAAGACACAATGTATGAGGCATAATACCTAATAATTGGACTCTCACTTAAATCTTAAAATTGTGAATTTTGTACATTGAGTCATCCTCTTTTTTAAACTAATTAATATTTTCATTTTTTTTAAAAAATTCAAAGATTCCAAATCAGAAATTTTTTATTTAACTTTCACATTATCTTATTGAGAATAGACCAATAATGATAGTTGCACATTATTTAAAGTCACATTTATCCATGAGTATATGGTCTAAAAATTCAAAATATTTCACAAAAAATATAAATTGTGCAATTCTAAGTAGTTTACTATCTTTTTCATTGTTATACTCTTTCCACGTATATGCTTCAACCATTTTATTCTTCACTTCGAATAAAATAAATACAGATGAAAAGCTTTTTCATATCTATGTTAGGCTGCAAATAAAATTTCCATTATTTTTTTTTTCTTCACAAAAGTAGAAACTCCAAAATTCCTAGAATTCTTGTTTGTGCCTGGCTCCTCTAAATTCGGCCTAGTTATATCACTTGAGAAACACTACCAAACTGGTATCTGTTGCGGTTCTCTATCAGAACCCTATTCTTCCTTATCTAATAACTATTAAGTATTCTCTAGCTTGATGCTTCGCCTTCCCATTATTTTTGGACCTTTTGCCAACATAAACACATCAATTAATTAACTTCCTATTATCATTGCCCTAACAAATCATTACTTAAAACCTCAAATTGATCATTTTGAGAAAGTAGCTAATTAGGATTTGAGAAACTGAAAATTAATTACAATAGAAAGAAAATCTCTCAATTTCTTTGTTGTTTTTAATATTATCTCCATCAGCAGAACTTTGATCTAGGATTTGCCTAACTAGCTTTTTGAATTACCAAATTAGAACTAAATTAAAACTTGGAATATTGGTGATTCCAAATCCAAGTATATGTCACGTATATATTCAAGTCAATTTTGGCACAAAGAAATCTAAATTGTTGGATTATTGGTCCATTGGATGTTATAGTTTTATTCCTTAAGAGACGCCTCTTGTGAGAAAAGTGAGTCTCTTTTTCATATTCCTCAACTAAAAATTATGTGGGTTTGTAGATATATATATGTGTGTGTGTGTATTGGTGATTCCAAATCCAAGTTTATGTCACGTATATATTCAAGTCAATTTTGGCACAAAGAAATCTAAATTGTTGGATTATTGGTCCATTGGATGTTATAGTTTTATTCCTTAAGAGACGTCTCTTGTGAGAAAAGTGAGTCTCTTTTTCATATTTCTCAACTAAAAATTATGTGGGTTTGTATATATATGTGCCAAAAAAACCCGCAACTCCTTGGGTTTATCCTGCACTTGGAAGAAGAAGTAGAAAAAGAAATAAATATAGTGATAATTTGATTCTTCGTCGCTGTAGTAAATAGTAGAGTAGAGAAAATAGAATTTATTTCTTCGTCTTTACAAAAAAAAAAAGGGAGAGTAAGTAAAAAAAAAAAAGGAGTAATTAACTGTGACACGTTCACTAAAAAAAATCCTTTTGTAGCCAATCATTTATTAAGAAAAATAAATAAGCTTAACACAAAAGCAGAAAAAGAAATAATAAAATTTTTATTTCTATTTATGGGCGAACGATGGGAATTGAACCCGCGCAAATAATATGATCAGTCATGTTTTTAAAATATTGACCGCCTAAAGTGAATGGACGGTCAAGATGGATGAAATGAAAGAAGATGAGAGACATATATTAGATATCCAAAATGAATAAACAGCCAAGATAAGAATATGACTACATCTGGAACCTATTTTTACATGCTCTAACATTTTGGTTAATTAAAAAAATATATCTATTATCAATTCTCATTCCCACTTGCTAGAAAAGTGGGGGAAATTGTTATAATTTTTTATAAAATTTAAAAATCTTACTTCTATATTTTATAATTATTAATGATATATGATAAAAATAAAAAGTAAATAATTTTAACAATATTAAACTAATTCTTTTTATTTTTTAATAATAAAATACACAAAATATAAAAAATAAAAGTGTGAATGGACATGTACAGTAGTGTATGTTAAAATACTATTAGCCATCATTGATCAATAATGGCAATATCATCGATGCTTGATATTAGAGTTGATGATGGGCCAGATTGTAAATTAATTTTTATCAATTGTAAAAATTAATTTGAGCTTGAAATTAAAGATATTTTTAAGTAAAAAGAAAGCACAAAATTTGATTCACAGTTAGATATATTTGATATTTTTATAAAGAATATCCCAAATATTTAAGGAAAACTTGTATGTGAGATGATCTAGGTTGCTTGGATTTGGATTATAACAGATCCTCAAATTCTTGATTCTAGATGTTGATTAATTCAGCAAACCAAGTAGTAGTATATCTGAATAATTTTGCATTTCTAGTGTTTGATGGATAAATTTATTGTGTTATTTTCCTTCAAGTTTGGCGCACCAACCAATAGGAACTATTTTCCTATCTAACAAAAAGCATCTTCAAGAACAACAAAACAATTTCCTCATTTTGGAATAATCCGAATCCTCAAAATTTATTAGAAATGTTGTAATAAAATATACTTTTAAAATACATATACAATTTGTACTTTTTTAGAATAATATCTCATGAGAATTAATTAATATTTTTTGTGAAATCGTTTTGAAATATGTTGATTTTAGGGACATTAGAAATTAATTAATTAAAAAAATCACTTAAAAATGTTTTATAAGAAACTATTCATAGTCAAAAGAGAAGGTTGAGGCCTGCACCATTAGACAGACCCATTATCTATCAGATTTATCCAAAAATGTGTAAGAAGTAAACTATGTTATCTTTAACAGCATATCTTTAGGGTTTATATATACTTTCTAGTCCAACTTAGGATCCCTCATCTCACACTGAGAGAGATTAAAAGAAAAGGGCACAATCCCTTTCCACGTATATGGATCCATAGTCAAAGTCTCTACCAAATGTAGGACCTTTCTGCAGTATTCCTGATGAACATTGGTCACCTAATCCCTAAGAATTCCAGAAGAACTCAGATTAATATTCATCTTATCCATTTCTTGCCGACCATATTAATAATATTGTCCAAAATGGGTGATATGTTTTTGACATTTATAGGACTTAAGACTAATTGATTTGTTGGCGTAAGAGGAAACAACGATTATCCAAGACGATAGCTAACTTCAAGATTGTGGAACATAAGTTAACTGTCAACCACAGCCTGCATTTAATGAAGGTTTTCCAACGAAGCTTTCTCGCAAATTGAAAATTTCATAGATATATATATATATAACACTTAATATATCAAAGATTGTTAATTTTTGCATGTTTATGTAATTTATAAAATAATGTAAGTTCACTAAAAGAAAATATAACTTTACCAAATAGATTACGTAAGTTTTCAGAAATTGCATAACAAGCAAATCAATGAAGGGAAATGCATAGTAGATGCTTAAAATTTAAATTTGTCACTTGAATATTTTTTTAAAAATAAAGAAAGCTTATATATGTATAAATATTTCATATATTAAAAGCATAAATCAAAACCGATGAATAATTTCTATATTAGTAAGAAAAAGAAAGAGAGAAAATAAGGTGGGTCAAAGGCGAAAGGCGTTAAGAAAAGCAAAACTAACCGTTGCAATCAATGAGAGTGTAACACGTGACGTACCACCGACCACAACCGAAATCTGAATCTGTGGTGGACCCTCGCCACGCGTTCCCACAATCAAGCTTACGTGGCGCCTCCTCATGTGGGCCTTTCGCAATTAGATTCATTCCACCACCAACTCCCACTCTTCCCCTTTCCACTTTTGCTTTCTTTTTTTTTTCCCCTTCTCCTTTTAATGAAAAAATAAAAGTATTTCCCTTTTTGTCCCACCCAAAGTTTTGCTCATATCATATGATAATGGCATATTAATAATGATTTCTCACAAGCTTCTAATGCAAATGTGAGTAGATTTCTATATTTAAATTATTTTTTAAAAATAAGTTTTTTAACATAAAAGTATAATTTTTTTATTTATATGATAAAAATATTCTTGAATTAACTTAAGCATTAACTGAGATTAAATTCTTTTTCAAACAATTTGAAGGGTGTATCTTTTACATCGACCTAATATGTTTAAGAGTTTATTCTCATAAATATTAGTTCCAAGATTAAAACATATATAATTAAGATAAAGAGTACACATTCTTAATTATGTTAAAGACAAATTAAAGAATATTCATTAAAAAATTTGATTATAATAATAATAATAATAATAAACCTAATTCATTGAATTAAGATTGGATTTACATAATTAGCAATCCATTAACATATTGAGAGGACAAAAGGGAAAAAGAAAGTCCACCTATTTCTATTCTACAAGTTGGATTGTCACTCTGACTTGAATACATGATTTGATATGAGAACTCATTTTATTTGACATGCTAATGCTGTGTCAAAACGACCCAACTCAATTTAATCATTTATTATATTTTGTAATTGGTAAAACGAGCGTTTTTACTAATATTAAAGTTAACCAGTATTAAAATGGTTCTTTTTTATTTTTGAGAATATTTCGTAGGATTTTTTTGTACAATATTCTTTGTGGTGGGGCAGCCCTTAGTATATGGTTAAACACTTGCAAGTAGGGTACATATACCTTGCTTATTTCATATGCATTCTCTTTCTCTGAAAAGACTTGTGCGGTCCTCTTGAATCATTGAGCTTCTTTAATTTCTTCAATTACAACTCCTCCTCATTTTGTCCTATCAAATTCTAGTACGACCAGTGGCATCCGCGATCATTCGAATTAGGGTTATATAATATCTTTTTTATATTTTAATAAAAATATATTACGTGACAAAATTTAGATAATTAGTTACATGATGCAACACTGATATTAGAGTTTTTTTTTTCTTCATATTTGTGCATGTTCTTGACCTACACTTGCCTGAGATTAAAAATTATTAAAAAAGAATAATTAATATTTTGTATGAATATAACTCAAAATAAATATATTTTATACTTTTTAATATTTTAAATAGAGATATCTTAATTTGATATTTCAAATATCATAATAGTGAACAGCTTATTCAGCTCCAGCTTCTTTGTCCTTTTCGGTTGTAGAGTTTGGCCAGGACGCATATTCAGAGCATGAAGGTTATAAAATGAAAGCAAAGTTGGCTACGAAGATTGACCAAATGGAAACGCTTTTAGAATTATCACATTACATATTATTGTTATTTATATTTTATTATATAATTTATTTTTAAAATGTGATTAAATTATTTATTAAAATTTAAGAATAAATTATTTATATTTATATAATGTTCTAGAAGCGAGCTAAGAGAAAAGTCCAGAAAGCATAAGTATCAAATTATGAAAGACAAGGAGGGGGGGTATGTCGGTATCGAAAAGGAGAGGGAAAATCCAGGGAGGCACCACTTCTCTCCCAACGGAAAGGGTTATGGCCGTTGGAATTGGAAGGTATCTATCACCCCTACCCGGCGGGGTCCACCATCAAATATCAACACTTCTGTCCACTCAAATTATTTAACTACAAATTGTAAATTGTGAATTTCTGGTTTCACTTTGCTAATTTAGTTAATTATATTTGGATAATGTTAATTAATGAGTTAATAGTTCATATAAATTTTATTTTAGTAATTTTTAAGATTATACTAACTTTGATATTATAAAATTCATCTTTTAAAATTTATTTTCAATACTCTTATGAATATAATATACATTCTGTTATATTGGTGTTACACGATTTTTTTTAATTAAATGTATCACATAATGTAGATTTTATGGAGGAAATATCGTATTCCTAGTATTACTAAGCTTTTTTCGTCTTTTACTTCTCTCACTTTCTAAGTTTTGAGAACTTTCTCTTTTAATCTAAAAATTCTATATCCAATTACTTATTATCTATAAAGATTAAGGCAAGGATTAGAGGCATATTATAAAATTAAAAGTTAGTTTTGATATAATTTTTGTAATATGACTATGAAATATTTAATGATGAGGAAATTCTCTTAGTCTTACTTCAAAAGTATATTCACTCATGAGATCCAGGCAATTCGAGGGAGATCACCACTGCTCCTCTCTTCTTGAGAATTTATACATCTCTTATCAATATATGGACAACTATCTCTCAAGCGCAGGTTTAGGTTCAACCTCAATGGAAAAATACAAATGGAGCACCTAACAACATATCTTCACAAACCAAGAATTGCAAGATCGCCCCTTTCATTTTGGGGTGATGGCGGGAGCCTTTTTTTCATTCTTTCTCGTGGGTCTAGAGAAAGTTGCAATCAATTGGATTTTCCTAATCCTCTCTTCCCAATAGGAAGAACATGAATTTCTTTTTTGCAGGGAGCGAGAGATTGGATCTAGCCATGAGAAGAATAAAATACTTTGCTGATAAATAACTCACTCAATAGATGGATATATACTCTTAAAATAATACATTAAAAAACTATATATAAGAGAAAATATCTCGATTATGAGACCTGAGAGGATTATGCAATTTTATAAGAATCAAAAGATTGTGTTAATTGGTAGATAATGCAGTGGAAAAGAGAGATATATAGTTGTTTAGTGAAAAATACTTGAGAATATTTTTCTTTTCTTCTTAAATTTTTTTGAAGAATTAGATACTTAAGTAAAATCATGAGAAATAATGCCTATCAAGCATGAGATTCTACACTATATTTTTTTTGGTTTGTAATTGTTCATGTCATCATTGTTCAATTTGTAAGTAGAAAAGAAAACAATTAGGAGGAGCAACCTATCATGAGACCACAAAAAAGATATTCTACAATTTTAATGGGAATCAATCTTCAAAAGTCTGTGTTATCCATAGACTACATATGGCAGGAAATATATATGCCTGTTTACAGAAAAAGACTACCACCAAGAATACTTTTCCTCTCTTTTTTTCAGACTTCAATTACGTACTGAAAGAGCATAATGTGCACACTTGTTTCCCCATACATGAAGCCAGCACTTTCTTTCATAAAATCTTCAAAAAAAAAAATTTGTTTCCAAAAACACTATATTTATAATGGTATTTTATGAGATTTAAAATATTTTCTATTGCCTTAAATTATTTTTAAAAGAATTCTTTAAAATAAATATTCAATTTTATAACATATTGTTGTAAAACTAAATACGGTATCTCTAAAAATATTAAGAATTTTTTTTTTCAAGAAATATAATGGCATGAGGTGAAAAGTACCAAAAAAAAATATGAAAAAGAATGTGCAATATTATTGTGGAACAGAAAGAACCAGAAAAAGAGTTATGGAGATCGAACATTTAAAGAGTATAGGAATGTGAATTCAGTTCTTACATCTCTTCTCTTTAGTCTTATCATTTCACATAAAGTGTTGGATTCTTTATTAGTTTAAAATATATATTCTTCCACTTCCTTAATTTTTTTTTCTTTTTCTGGTTTTAAATTATAAAAGATAATACAAATAATTAAAATTATCCATTACTATGAAAAGGCTAGGGATTCTCTCTTATCTATTCCCCTTCTAGATAATGGAGATTATCTACCACTTTAATCATTAAAATACACTAATTTCAATTTCAATATAGTACTTTTTGGTGAGAATTTTGAAAGGATTTAGAAAATAAAAAGAAAATTCCAAGGTTGAGTAATATATGGAGTAGTCCCCCTTTGATAAAAACGTTGTTCAAAAGTCAACACACATGCCGATTGAGCGTAATTATTAGATGAATTCTAAAAAGAGGGTGTCCTTTTACTAAGGTCACAGCACCCTATATCTCACTGGCTCTAATATTGACCTCTCATGGCTTGTCTGGTCCCCTCGCTTGTTTTCTCTGTCTTGTGGTCTTGTTATTTGGCTCTTATAGTGGACTTACCAAACAAAATTATTGTGGCTACTACAAAATTCCAATACCATACTAGCAGCCAAAGAAGACAATTTTAGAGGAATAACTTATTGGACTCTCTTATGTTAATACAACAACAAGTGTCGAATGAACCAACACCACAAAAAAAGAGTTGTATTTGTGTCTAATATATTTTAAATACCCATACCATAAATTATGTGATATTTTAAATTTTGTACATTTATGTCAATTGTTGAAAGATCCATATTAAAAGTGTATATTGGTTTTTGGGCGTTTAACCCTTAGGCACTCGGCCTGTCTCACTAGTTAGATTTTGGGGATGAGTTCTCTTCCATTTAACATAATATCAAAGTTGAACCTACACTAAACATTAGAGGTGGACAGACTGTTTCACCCTCTGCTAATAGTGTACATGAATAACTTCTTCCAATGTGAGGGAAAGTATTGGAAATCCTGAATCAAAGGTGTAGGTTCGTCTTTGAGGGTTTATAAACATTTAAGCACCCTCTCCCTATGAAAGCTTTTAGGGGATTAAGATTGAGTCCTTTTCTTACTGGTCATTTTCTCTTGATCGGTCACGATCAAGCCATGTCAGAAGTTAAATAAAAAAATTTTGTCTCCCATTTCTCCCTTTTATTTTGCAAATTTTGGTTGAAGGAACTCTTGTACAAACAAATCAAAAAACCATTAATATATCATATTTGCCCATTAAAATATTACTTCCTTGCAAGCAAATGAAGAGGAATGTCGTTGCCTGCAATACTTGTAGGCGAAACTATTGGAGAAATTCTACTAGTAAATCAATTTGCCAAAGAAATACTTTCAATAGTTGCTCGAAAACCTTCTACCGAAGACCCAAAAACTCCATAATTTCAATTTGCCAAAGAAATAGTTTCAATAGTTGCTAGAAAACCTGTCATCGCTGTTTGCTCTACAGCGACTCCGGTCAAGGTTTTCTACGAAAACCATTTCAATATGAAATCAATTTGTTTCAGAAACTAAAATGTTAGTTTTTGAATAAATTTAAATATTAAAATAGATTATGGATTGATGAAATTCACAATGGCTGGGACAGTGGCAATCGACAACGACTGAGGAAGAAAGAAGAAAAGAGAGAAAACATAGTAGAGGGAAAGACAACGATTCTGAGAGAGGGAGATTTGAAAAATGAGAAAAAGTTTTTATTTTTATTTTATGGTAATGATGACGTGGCTTGATCGCAATCAAGAGAAAATGACCGATTGGACCAATGTCTATACTCTTAAGCCACACAAATTAAATACAATATAATTAGACACATATGGTTTGGTCCATATATAATCTGTGTAAGACAATGGGATTTAAATATGGATTCACATGATGAACTATACATATGTGTACAATTAACGTAGGGTAAATAGGTATGATAATTTAATCACAATGATTGAATTCTCTAACGTTGACTTGTATTAGTATTTGTCTATATTATTGCTTGTATAATTAGAATTGGACAATGTATATAATTAGAAAATTTGAGTTACATTTATTTAGTGTAATTTACGTATAAATTATTAATAAGTTGAAAATTATGCATGCTAGTATGTTGTTTTGTGATAGGTCTTGATTAATTAATTAATTATAAAATGATTTAAGTATATATGCATTCACATGATCAACTAGCTCTACATATGAGTACAATTAAGATAGGGTAAAATAGGTATCATAATTTAATTACAATGATTGAAGTCTCTAATTTGCTTACAAAGCGCTCAAACTTCGATTATCATAAACTAGACCAAACTATAATAATCCCATCATAGAAAGGAATCTACCAAAATTAGGGGTGTTTAGGAATCAAATCAATTAAATTGATTATATATAACAAAACAAACTTGGATTTGTGCTTCCATATTTTTTTACTATATGTTTGGGCTTACAAAACAAACTATAGTGTAATTTATATATTGTTGACTTGCTTTATTATTTGACTATTTGTCTCTATTATTATAAAATTGGACAATCTATAATATAATAAGGAAATTTGACTTACATTTCAACTTTGAGTGTACTTAATGTATAGATTGTTAATAAGTTGAAAATCATGTATGCATTTATTGGTTTTTTGTGATAATTCTTGATTAATTTATTATAATTGATAGAAAATATTAATATTTAAAAGGTGTTCCGCTTATTCATTTTAATATCTCATAATTTAATTCAACTTAAATTTAACAGTTAATTTAGTTCAAATAATTTATTATTCACATATGTTCATAAAAGTCCTTGTATCATTCATATTTTATAATGATACCTGATGATAATATTAAATTTTATGAAATATTGCATATCCATACAATCATTCTAAAAATATTAAAAAATAATTTTGTCTAATATTTCAAATCAAATAAAACCTGAAAGGACCACTAGTCCTAATAGTTAAGAATATGTACTTTTTATCATAACTTTTCAAGTCCATACTTTTAAGATAACATGTAGAAAATTTATTTTCTTAAATATATTAAATTTATATATAGTTTTAAAATAGTTAAAAGAAAAATTTAATCTCGATTTCCACACAAATTATTGCGAGAACTTGAAAGAAAAATCAAATAAGACGGCCGAGATCCCTAGACTTTGAAAACTCGATCAAAAATTTCGTCCTTATATGGCTATGAGCCAAGCAAGCATCAAGTTGACATGGGCGCTACGGCAGCTTCAAAATGCTGAAGTCAGCGTCCCAATTGTGCCTTACGCCAAACTCCACCTCTTCATCCATCGCACCTTTCGCTTCCCTCTTTGGAGTTTGGTCTCTTTCAACCCCTCCAACTCACTTTCTCTTCAAAGCCCACACTTTCCATGACCAGGATTCAGTCTTGTCATGCCAGTGATATTTTGGCCCTTCATTCACTTGAACAGTTAAAATTGCACTATTATTAAATTATTTATTATTTTAAAAATTTAATTTAATTTTAAATTATTTATTATTTTATATTATTAATAAAATATTAATTATTATTTTTCTAACATTATTCATATTTATTATTATTTTTAATAAAATAGTAATAATAATTTAAATTAATTTTAATAAAGATAATTTAGTCAAATACAATTATATTTTGTTAAAATTAAGATTATTTAATAGATACCTTAATTCTTGTGTCATAAACGATAAATAATTTAAAACGAAAAAAATATTATTTATTTTCATGTTATCTTACAATTATATTTTATCCATCTTAATTGTTCATAATTAATGAGATGACCGGATCTTATTATATTTTTTATTAATTCTTTTAATGATTTTAACGGCTGAAACTTTTTCCATTGTAAGTGGAGTTTGAAACACGAACCTAAAGAACCATACATCATAGGGTTCATATTTCAAAATAAAAAGAAAAATAATAATTGAAGCTAGAAATTGATACCACTACTATCTACAAATTATCACCTTCATCATTATGTTTACAACCTTTTAGCTACTACTCTACAATCCTTATGTATAGTTATCACCAATAACATTATGATCAATAATCTAATTATTTATACAAATTCTACACAAGTTGCCGACATAGTTATATGTAAATTCAAAATCCCATTTAATTTCTTTTATCTTGTTAAATTCATATATATGCAATTAATTATCTCAATAATTTAGAATACATAATTTGTGAAAGAAATTTGTGTAAATATTATTACTGTAAGAATATTATATCACTGTTTTTGTCCTCACCATTCTTATATTATGATCTTCATATATATTATATTAATCATCAATTTCATTATTGTTCAACTTGTGGTTTTTAATTAATGTCACGGTGTCATTGTTCCACCTTTCTTATTATTATAATGTTCTCTAATTACATTTGTTGTGCCCATTACTATTGGTATTGCTTGTTTAAATTACTCACCCACCAATATCACCACTAATCTTTGTCATAATCCTCACTTATTATTTGGCTTTTAAATTTAAGAATTAATAGTTGAAAATGTTCCCTTAATCTTATAATTAAGCAAAATTTTGGATTATATAAGTGCATCTTTAATATAAAACAAATTATAAGAAAACATCATAATTTGCACTTAAATCATAAGAGTAAGTTTAATATTTCAAACTTGTGGCATAGAATTAAAATAATTAGAAATAAAAAAATTAGCCAATGTCGTATTTTGAACTTAATTAAATCAGGATATCTAAATATTGTCACATTTTGTATAATGGTATGATATTTCATAGTATCATTGAGACTCAAAGCATTACTTAAATATATAATCTTTCATTCGTAACTAAATTTAACCTAATTTTTAGTAGAATAATATAAAAACGTAACCATTAAAATTAAACTTAATGTAATTATAATATAATAGTATTCAGGTCCCTTTAAAAGCATTGTATATATTTTTAATATACTTCGATGTCATTTTAAAATATAAAAAACTAATTTCATAAATTAATTTCAGTGCTTTTATAAATAGTAAAAAGTAATAAATTGATTATAATATATCAATATAATCACTAAAGAATAGAGCCATATAAGCACACTCAGCAATCCCCTTATGGCAACGAAAAAAGGATTAAAAAAAAGTAGAAAGCAAAGACACGAGTTGAAAGTTGAAAATATATGATTAAAAATAAATAAAAATATTAGGAAGTGGTGAGGAGAAAGAGCTTTTGCAACGGAAATGGGAAAGCGCTGCGCTACTATAGAAAGAGCACGTTTACCAAAGGGAAGGCAGGATTCAGATTATGATGAATATATATCCATTATCCAATCCACAATGGTCCAATAGAATTAGAGAGCGTTGGTGTTCCTCGTCAGCTCCAACGTTTTTAATTTGCGACCCAAGTCAATGGGACCCCACACCCTTCCCTTCTTTATTGCCTTGGGGTGCGCACGCCCACACTCGATTATCTCAATTAATTATCCACCCAAGCTTCCTTACCCTGCTACTGATCCCCATCCACCCTCATGTTCCCGCACTTTTCTCATCCCATCCCTCGGAAAAAAGTATTATTTTATTTACTTTCTGGTATATATAACCTTTTCTTTTTAATATAGGGGTTTGGTGTAATTTTATTAATAGTTTTTATAAACATTTGAGAGTTTTGAATACATTACATTATAAAATTAAATATTAATATTAATATTAAAGTAATACTATTTGAGCTATTAGCACATTAATGTATAATACATATTTTAGTTAGAAAAAAGGTATATATTATCGTAAAAGCCTATTAATATTTCAAAATAATGTAGTGAAAGAATTGAATATTTATATTATTATATAAAAATGTATAAGTAATTATTTAAAACTATTTTTGAAATAATTAAAATTTTTAAAAAAAGTGAAAAAACATCCAATTGTCAAGAAATTAATATATTATATTTGTATATAATATAGAAATAGGATCCGCTTAGTATTAAATATTAATGCTGGCACAGGATCTGTTAGTAGACACTAGACACGGTTTTATTTACGGGTGACGTGACGTGGGTCGTCGTCTTATTTGGCTTTGTTCTCAGTTTCAACTGTGTCGGTCGCTGGGGTCCACTAGTCAAAGCGTGTGCCACCAACTTTTCTTACCATAGCTTACCTTCTTTCTTCATTTATTTTTCTTTGCCGATGTCATTCGAATTAATTTCTTTATTTTCAATAAATTAAGATAACGCTACCTTTTCTTTTTTTTTTAATTAAAAAACAAATACATACACTTTAAATATTTATTTATTAATATAAATATAGTGGTACACTCATATACAAGTGAGTTCATACTTTGAGATATAATAATGATAATGTATTACTTTAATTTTAATAATACAAAAACAAATATTTTGATGGATTAAAATCTTTACTTATATTACCTCTATAAACTTTAATAATTAATCTACGTAATCTTATTTATTATAATTGTCCAAGTGATGAAGAGAGTGATAGCTTCTCAAGTCATAAAAGTGTGCTAAATTTTTTTTATTCTTATGAGAAATTCTTATATGGACTTTAATTTATATGTTTTTTTATATGGTCAATTATAAATAAATATAAAATATATAAAGTAAATTATCTAATTTTAATATACTTATTATTTATTTATAATCCATTTAGAAATCTCATTTAGGGGAGACACTACTCAAGGTGGGCCGTAGAGAGTTTTAATAATTTTTTTATATTTTTTAAGTTTTTTTTTAAATTTTTTTTAAAAATAATTAAATATTTTTTATATCATAAATTTGTTTCAGAATTTTTTAAGATGTTTTTATATTTTTTATAAAATTTTTTAAGTTACAAATAAATAGTAAAAAAAAATTATGAATAAATAGTAACATAAATGTAAAAAAATTCAAAAAAAAATTAAAAAATTCTACAAAATACATAAGATAAAAAATACTTAATTAATTTTAAAAAATAAAAAAAATTTTAAAAAACGGAAAAATTATAAAAAAAAAATATATTAGTGGGGTGTATGAAAGTATTTTTCCTCATGAACTAATTTGTTGAGTTGGTTAATGAGTCAACCCTATGCAAGCTAAGTCAGGTCTAAAAAAACAATTACAACCATGAAAAGTCAAACACACGTAAAACTAACTTAAAGCTGAGTGTGTTTAGTTGTACCAAATTTTTATTTTGAGGAAAATTCAAAAGAAAAAAAAAATCTACCAACAATTAAATCATTAAAAAAAATAATATATGTACCTATTTTAAAAAATAAAATAATATTACTTACACAAACAATTGAGATATGCTGTATATGAATTAATCAAAATAAAAAAATTAAGTGGAACCACTTAGATAAATTTAACTATTTCAATAATTTAAAAATAAAAATTTATATAAATAACGATTTTTAAAATGTGAAGGCGTTTGTGGCATTAATTTTTTAAATAGGGTTAATTATGTTTAATCACTTTTAATTGCATAGTAATTTAGAGTTGTGCCTTAATTAGGAGATTAAGTTTTTTATTATGTATATATGATATTATTTTAAGACTTCGTTTTAAAATTATTTAAGTCATTAAAAAAATTTTAATATCATGAAATATTATTATAAAATATGACATTTTGAGATATGGTGCATAATTAATTATTTAAAAAATATGATATACTCTCCCATTTCAAATTATTTGTCGTTTTATATTACCAATGAAGTATTAATTGTTATTTTTTTAACGTTACTCATATTTATTGTTATTTTCAATAGAGTAGTAACAAGAGTTTAAATTGATTTTAATAAGGGTAATTTAGTCAAGTATAATTATTTTTTGCTAAAATTGAGACTATTTAATAGTTACCTTAATTCTTGTGCTATTACTTTAAATAACAGATAATTTAAAACGGAATGGGTATAATATAATTAAAATATCATTTATAAAGATAATTGATGGACGGCCATATATAATAGTTATAATATTCAACAGATTTGGAGTTTAAATTTGGACACCACCAAAAAATAGCAGAAATCAAGTGTAGTTGGCTGTTGTGGTCATCTAATTGGAAACTTGTACAATAATTGCTTATGTTGACTCAAGAGTCCAAGACCTTTGTTTCGTAACTCAGCCATTAATGGATATACATTAGTCTATATATCCAATTTATAATATGAATCCTTTAACAAAAAGCCTTTTCTTCTACTCAACTAATATAACCACCTTTCATTCCAAGATTATCTACACCTTAATTTGTCTCACTACAGTAAAATACATATGTACTTCCTAGTTACTTCCATCTTTCACCAAATGTACTTGACACTATGAAATCTTTATAATCCAAAAAGTATTTGGATATATTAAATGGTAAATAATATTTAATATATTTGTATTAAATATACTATCATTTAATTATAAAATAATATTATTTTAAGTGTATCTCATATCAATATGAGATAAACCTCTCAAGTTTGCTTCAATAGTCCGAATTGTTAGCATTGTATTGGTAAGCATAAGTAGTAATTAAGTGGGGGTTACTAGGTTGATTTGTGGGCATATTGACCTCCATAAAGGCCGTCCAGGTCAGCTCAAGTCAAATTTAGAGAGTAACTGCCTCTGTGACTCAGATGGAAATACCCCAAATTTAATGCACCCCTCTCTCTTCCCCTCACTCCCTTAAAGGATAAGTAAGGCCTTACGGCCTACCCTACCATCGCCCACCATCGCCCCCCAGCCTGCCCAGATTCTCCCTTTAGTAATTACACATTCATGCAAACACCACCCCCTCTCTTCCTTTATAAATTCACAACTCTCCCCTTCCACCTCCCTCATCAGATATCACTCTTCTCCTTATAACCTCACACACTCTCTCAGTCTCTCTCTCTCTCTCTTTCTCTCTG
The DNA here is from genome assembly GCA_034509205.1 of Ceratonia siliqua. Lineage (NCBI taxonomy): Eukaryota > Viridiplantae > Streptophyta > Magnoliopsida > Fabales > Fabaceae > Ceratonia > Ceratonia siliqua. The sequence continues at coordinate 15,761,036 of JASKGM010000001.1, read as the reverse complement.
GTTTGGTTTCTACTCTCATGGCTACCAAGCCAAATCATGATAAGCCTTCTTCTCTTCAACTTGAACCTGCTACTCCGGCTTTACCGCTGGAACCCAGCCCTCTTCGGAAGATCATCGTCGTTGCCTCTATTGCTGCTGGTGTGCAGTTCGGTTGGGCTCTCCAGCTCTCCTTGTTAACCCCCTATGTCCAGCTCCTCGGTATTCCCCACACTTGGGCTGCTTTCATTTGGCTCTGTGGCCCCATTTCCGGCATGTTAGTCCAACCCGTTGTCGGTTACCACAGTGACCGCTGCACCTCCCGTTTCGGCCGCAGACGACCTTTCATCGCCGCCGGCTCTGTTGCTGTTGGGATTGCTGTGTTTCTCATCGGGTACGCCGCCGACCTCGGGCACATGTTTGGGGACTCGTTGGAGAAGAAAACCCGGCCTCGCGCCATAGCCGTCTTCGTGGTCGGCTTCTGGATTCTCGACGTGGCCAACAACATGCTGCAAGGGCCGTGCCGGGCTCTCCTGGCCGACCTCGCAGCCGGTCACCAACGCAAGACCCGAAACGCGAACGCCTTATTCGCGTTCTTCATGGCGGTCGGCAACGTCCTGGGCTACGCAGCCGGGTCGTACAGCAAACTCTACCACATGTTCCCGTTCACTAAAACCAAAGCTTGCGACGTCTACTGCGCGAACCTCAAGAGTTGTTTCTTCCTCTCCATCGCTTTTCTGATAACTCTCGCCACCATAGCTCTCATATACGTGAAGGAGAGAACGCTGCCGTCGTCAAAAGGAGCTGGGAACGAGGAGGACGAGATGGAGGGAAGGGAATCAGGAGGATTGCCATGTTTCGGGCAAATGTTCGGTGCTTTTCGGGAACTGAAGAGGCCGATGTGGATCCTATTGTTGGTGACGTGTCTCAACTGGATTGCTTGGTTTCCCTTCTTGCTGTTCGACACTGATTGGATGGGGAAAGAGGTATACGGAGGAAAGGTTGGGGAAGGGAAGGCGTACGCTAGGGGCGTGCGCGCTGGTGCACTGGGGCTGATGCTTAACTCGGTGGTGCAGGGGGCGGTGTCGTTGGGCGTGGAGGTGTTGGCGCGTGGTGTTGGTGGGGTGAAGAGGTTATGGGGAATCGTGAACTTCCTTCTCGCGGTGTGTTTGGCAATGACGGTGTTGGTCACTAAGATGGCCGAGCATTCACGGCAGTTCCCCGCTGGCTCTTCCGATCCTCTGCCGCCACCAACGGGGGTGAAGGGTGGGGCCCTGGCTCTGTTCGCGGTGCTTGGAGTTCCTCTTGCGGTAAGTAACTTATCTTGCTAGTAAAATTCACTTGTCTGATTTTATAGAAAGATTTTAAGAGATTAAATAACTAAATTAAAAATTAAAAATAATTTTTTAATAAATTATCCTTTTATAACTTTATAAACACTATATTTTAAAACAGATTTTAATTATTTTTTTTAATATTATTCCAAAGTATCATTTATTTTTGTGAGACATTAAAAAAGAAAACAAATATTATAAAATATTAAAATACAATAACTCTTGAATATATTTTAATAAAAGTATTCTAAAAATCTTTTATTTTAACAAAAATAAAATATTCACAAAATCACTCAACTGAATTTAGTAAATTTATTTTTTTTGAGAAAAATATGAAAAGCCATGTGATTTTAATATCCCAAGAGATTTTGGGATCCAGTTCATTGTATTTTCCTGGCTATTATAGGGTTGTTGGACGGACCCCCTTGCAGTAAAAGCAAAAGAACAGGGAACAAGAGTTTGGCACTGCCTAATTTCTGCATCCAACAAAAAACTCTTGGATTTTACTAAAAGTATCTTTTCTAGCCGTCATAAATAAATAAATGAATTACTCTGAATTGAAAAAAACAATTTTAAAACTGAGGTTTCCTTGATTTGGATTGATTATGATGGTAAATTAAAGAAGCAGAGGAGAGGAAGTCCCTAACATTCCCTTTTAGTTCATTTATTTATATATTTATGATTCTGTTCATACTTTTCATTTTAACTCAAACTCGTACTTTTTGATATGCAGATCACTTACAGTATCCCATTTGCTCTAGCATCAATATTCTGCAGCAGCTCAGGAGCAGGCCAAGGTATACTAAGACCTAGTTATAACCCATTTCATTAACCAAATTCCAATTAAATTAACATTAATTCATCTAACCCATTTCATTTTCCTATTCCAATTCTTCAGGTTTATCTTTGGGAGTCCTTAATCTTGCAATTGTCATACCACAGGTTTGATCTCATTCCCTTCATATATTTTAATGATAATATTATTTTTGGTATCAATAAATTACTAATTATTAACTAACTATATGTATATAGATGGTGGTGTCCGTGGTAAGTGGACCTTGGGATGCCTTATTTGGAGGTGGAAACTTGCCGGCCTTCGTCGTGGGTGCTCTTGCAGCTGCCGCCAGTGGCATATTATCAATAGTCCTGCTGCCGTCTCCGCCGCCGGATGCGGCCAAGGTGATCACCACGGGAGGTTTCCATTAGTGGAAGGAAACGAAAAAATCTCCAACCCTTTGGTTTTTGTTTTATTTTGTCCCAGCTGTTTAATATGGAAAGGAGAAGGACTTTCCTGGGTAGAATCAGTGTTGTTTTTAGATCCAACAAAAATATCAAATGCTGGAAAAAAAACTGCCATTGTTGTGGCACCAAAATTAATTAATGGGTAATTAAGGAGAGTTAGTGATTTTGAATGTAAAGTTTGATGAGTGGATCAAGGACGGGTGTGTTGATATGAAAATGGGTCCATTTTGGGTGCTCCAAATAGGGATTAGAGAGTGAGTCAGCGTGGGTTTAATAATGTAGTTGTGGGGCGCAGAAAGGTAATGAACCGGACAAGGCTAAGATCCGGTGCACCCCACTTTCCCCTTTCTTCTTTGTAATTGCTCTCTCCTAATAAAACAACCTCTTTTTTTTATCTCTACCCACTCCTACACTTCTATTACTCCAACCAAGTTCTTTCTCTATCCACTTTTCAATCTTCTTTCTGTTCCTCTTTACATTCTAAAAACAGTTATAGTAGGGTAAATTACTTTTATCTGTGTTTGACAATATAATTAGTCTAATTCAATCCGGTCCACTTAAGTGGCCAACTCGTAATGAACCAATTCACGTGGGAATTGCTCCCACTTTAATAAGAACACAAGTTTGGTACTAATGCAAAGCTCGTTAGATTGTGTCACGTTACGCTTTTATAAATATTTTGTAAAAAATATCATGTGACGTGATTTGAACGACTGTTAATAATATCAATTTTTTTCTCTTTCATAACTCTAAAGTTCTAAACATGACACTTAATTTTTTTAAATAATAATTACATAAGTTATTAAGTTTGGTTTAGTGCGGGGAATCTAAGTAATTTACAAAAGATCTTAGGTTTAGATTTTCGTATTATTATTTATACAAAAAATGATATTTATTTTTTTATAAATATTTAATATATTAATTTATCTTTAATATGAAAATTTTATATTTTATTGAGGAACGAGAATTTAAAAAGAGTTGCTGAGTTTTTATTCATAGTTGATGATTCTACAAATGAAGTTTTGCATAGGAGTTTAATTAATATTTGTGGATAATTTTCTTTAACAATTATTTACCCTTACACCACCTAAAGTTTTTTTTAATTACGGAATCTTACTTATTTATATATTAATTAATCAATGGCCCAAAATAATAACGTAAGAGTGACGTGGTGATTTTATTATATAACTATGTTTATGATTTCTTTTGCGAAAGAGGAGAAAATGATGAACCTGTAATAAAAGTGCATTGAACTTGAAATGAGTATTTTCACAAGATTTGTGGGTAAAAAGAAGATGAACTTTGAATTAAAATATTCATACTTATACCTATATCATACCATCTATATTCTTAAAAATTGATGCATTTATTTTTTGTCCTTTTCAAAAAATTTAAAAATTGATTTTAAATTTTAAATTAATTTGACATTTCTCTACCGCTTCCATGTATTCTTGCAAAATCTCGTGACGTTTACTTATAATGAATACAATAAATATATCACATGACAAGTATATATTTATTTTTTAACAGGTCTCAATTATAAGTTATAACATCTCCAAGTAAATATTTTTCATTAGTTTAGTCAAAACTTACCTAAAACTTTTTCTAATAAACAGTCTTTTTTACCTCTCACAACTCTCAAGAAATCCTAATTATTCTTGTAAAAATTAATCTTTTTATATTGTCATTCAAATCTCATTAATTTCATCCTTATCATAAGTTTCACTCTTATTATAAATTGATTATTGCAAGGCACTACTAATTAACTATCAACTCTTCATGTTATTAGCTTACACTGAATCATTAACCAATCTATTAAATAATATTCTATTATCATTCTGCATCACTTCAAAGAAATTGTTAATTTTGATTATAAATAGATTTAATCGTGGATTAAATTTAAAATTTTTTTATATGAGTTCTTGAATTTTAGATTGGAATACTTCAAAATTTGGACTTTGCTAGTTTTCCCTACAGTTCTTGAGGCTAAAAGCATAAGCTGGATTCAAAGAATCAAGTTCTAGTAACATTTCCTACTCTCTTTTTCCAAGCTCCCAATTTCATATTTGCATCTGGAAGCTCATGATCCCACAAGTTTTTAACAGCAAATCAATAATTAGCCTATGCTTGTCCATTTTAAAATTGGCTAATTTGAGCCTGTAGCAAAAATCCAGCAGACTCAGTCTCTTCCATGTATGACTCTAAACAATTAACTCTACCTGGATCTGGGTATCTCAGATTTCTCAGTAAAGAGATAAAAATGGGATGCATAATCTTGAGGAAATTTATGGCTTCACAGCACCATTGTAGGGATATGCTGTCTTTAAACAGTGAAGTCTCAAGCTTCCTTAGGTCAGCAGTTGCAGAACAGAGCAATCCCATAGCTTCATCAATGTTGGTGGAAGAAGATGGCCTTTCTTTGGGTAACAATGAAGCAAAACAAGCAAAGAGAAGCACCCTTCCCATTGTGAAACCAGAAGTTAGAAATTTCATTAATAACTCGTATGATTCATTTGGAATCAAGCTAGAATATATAAAGCAATTCTAGTTCTGACCCAATTTTAATCAATCACTTTCCTGAGTGCCAGAGTCAATAGAAACTGAAACTAATTGAATAGTGATTCAGACAAGAGTTGACATTTTAAGTCGTATATGGAGAATTCGGATCCGGATCCGGATCCGGATCCCCTTACAACAAGACGGGTCATGTCCAATCGTGGCCATCCGTGATTTTACGGACGGCCACGATTTTACACGCTTTTCAAATTTTTTTTAAAAAATATATAATTTATTTTAAATTTAATCCGGGCCGTTCATTAAAAAATGAACGGCCCAGATTTCAAGGACATCCGGTCATGTCCTAAAATAGGATATGACCATATCCAAATTCAGAGAATTCAAAATTAATCATGCTCTATGTCTATCTTAATGCCTATGCTTCTTTGAATGCTATTTATCATCTTTATCATACGCATAAACAACTTTTTGAAGAAAGGATAAGAACCATAGCAAAAGATTATAACAAGTCAATCAAATTCATTGTATACAAGGCAGATTCCAAATTGGAGAAGGAATATCTGCACATAGATAAAGAATAAAAGCTGTGTAAAAAGGCGATTTGGTAGATCTAGCAACTAGTCATACCTTAGGCTGTGAATACGTGGGTTCTTTTAACACTGTTTTAATTTTACTTATTACTAATTGGCTTATCTTATACTTTTCTGGGTTCTTTTCACGCTAATGAAATTAAGTTGACAAAACAAAAGGGGAGAATGATTGCTGAGCTACATCTTCTATCATCACTGCACCTTATATACAGATTAATATTAGTAAGAGATCTTAAGTTTAATCCTCTCTGTGCCGTGACCATCTTTTCTTCGATTATCTCTACCCTTTTGATGAAGCTCTTGAAGTCTGATAGTCAATAAATAGTGACAGTGCACCAACTATTAATTACACAGTTCACAGTAAGGCTTTAACATATGCTTCTAAACATTTTCCTCAAAGAAAAGGCAGTTTTGATTAATATGAAGGCAAAAAGAAATGTAATCAACTTCATATACAGAAGGAAGTTTAACAACATCTCTTCTCCATTACGTGTTTCAACTTCTAGAATACATTCAAATTTACCCTCTGGAGTTGTAATTTCTCCAAGAAATGGTTTCTAGATAAAAGAATTAAGAGAGTCTCCTGAGGCACTTCATTAGGGCTTCTGTGTGTTCAGGCTTCCCAACAGATACACGAACATACCCCTTCAGCTCTTTATTGTTGTAGTGACGAATCATCACACCCATTTGTGCTAGGTCCTCCTATGTTATAAATAAATAATGGCAGAGTCAGGGACAAGGAATAGGAGAAAATAGACTTGATCATGGCCAGGCTGCAGGCCTAAGTTTTGCCAATTTTTAAAGGATCCACGCCCAAAACCCAACAAATTTTTATGTAGATTAAAGCTCAGCCCAATAATGAGGTATAATGTCAAAGTTAAATATATTGTGTAACAACACACCATCACAGGGTCTGCCTTTGATTCTAACCCGCACCTCTAACATATCCCAGCAAACACGGCATTTTGAAGTGCTAATAATAGAGGATATAAGAAAACCGAGAAACAGAAGGCATGCCAGCCCCCACCAAGCTGGTCCTCAACTCTCTCCAAAGAAAGAAATTGAAAAAGGAATGCAGATTTGTAAAATCTGAATCCCAGTTTATATTTACCGAATCGACAAATATTAGAAGAGCCATTTCTAGCTTATATTACAACATTGCAAGAACAAAAATTGAAAAATATAGATACTAAGACTATTATTTTGGAATCAGCATGTGTAGAAGTTTTTGTAACCATCTTTCCTCCATATTTTGGCGTATACGTGATTATGTGAATTCATTGTTTTGGGAGAGAGCGAATATGAGGATAAAGCAAAGGAGTATGCCTCTGCCAGCAGAACTACACCTTTTACCACCAGAGTACATTAAATAGGGACAAGGAATGTACCTTTAGTTTCTTTGCATCCATTCCAGATGTAACCTCACAAAGAATGAAGTTAGAATAGCTGGGAAATGGTCGAAGGAATGGCACTTCCTCCAGAAGGTCATAAAGCGTCCCTCTTTCTTTCACCAAAGCCTCTTTAACGTTCTGTATTTATAGCTGACTCATTAGAATTGGCTTTTAATAACGACAATGGACAAGGGCATAAACTTATGTTCAAAAGTACCAAAGAATAACCTCTAGATAGGTAGGATTCTGCAATGCTGCACATGCAGAAACTTCAGCAGCTACAGATACATTATAAGGTTGCTTAGCTCTCCAAAGATATTCAATTATACTCAAAGGAAAAGCTCCATATCCCACACGAAGTCCAGCTAAACCTGAAAGTTATTTATTTGATATTTAAGAATTTAATGATTCACATTAGGACAGGAAAAACAGAGTCAAGTAATAAGGACAGAATATGAGGAATCATCAACAAAATTTTGTTGATGCCATTGAAATGTCATTTCACTAGACAAAAATGAAAAGCTCATAAGATAGTCCATATATTCAACCAATTACAAAGATAACGTGCTTTCATAAGGAAAAGACTTGTTTAACACTCAGTCTCAATCCTAAGGATTGGAGTTGATGATGCAATTACTTAGTCAAAAGATCATTCAGATGCACCATAAAAATTCTCTTTTGCAACTCAATTCTATATAAACTATTTCTTCCATTGTGGTTATCATGAGCTCCTGTGATCTATTCTTATATTCTTACTAGAATCTTTGCCATTTTATATTGGAGCTCTTGCATCTACATGTTGTACATGATGGACACATGACTTAAATAACATCTCAAGTTGAGGATAACCAAAGTGAAATGGAAGAGACTCCAGAGGCTTCTTACCATAAAATAAAAATTAACAAAAAAAATCTGAACTACTTGTATATGGGATGTAGGAATATTCCTAACTTACTATGCCTCGAAAACATACTAGCACTACTAGACACTTGCTCAAATCCTATAAAGAAACATGTGAATTCTCAATTCATTTTCAATTTCCCTGGAGTCCTTCTATGATGAACCATTATTTAATACAGCATAGTGAGCTCCAAATAACAAGAAACCCAAAAAGGGGAAACAAATACAAGCATACCAGCCCTTTTGCTAAATGTCCGAAGAACAATCAAATTATCATGTTTCTTCACCCATCTCATCCTCGACTCAATTCCTGAAAACTCAATGTATGCTTCATCCAGCACCACTAATGTGGGAAGCTCAAGTATCTTTAAGAGAACTTCATCATCAATTATACTGTTTGTGCAATTCAGCAATTGTTAGCAATAACATATACTTGATCAAAAACTAATAGAAAGGAACTTGAATTTGCATCATACTAATGATGTAACTACAGTCTGGAGGCTCTACGGCCTGAATAATGACTCTGTTTTAATGGAAAAGAAAATATTGAAAAGGAAAAGGAAAAGCAAAACTAAATTACAGAGCCTTTATCGTGAAACAATTTCCGAGAGGACACTTTAATAAAAGGAAAGTACCAGTACCATGCAACTATCCTCAGAAACAGGTGGCATATCCCAATAATGCACTAATAACTGTCGAAATCTCAAAGTCTATTGGCTAGCCAATCATCTCAATATGTAACAGTAGTGTAATTGGACAAAATGACAAATTAAACCAACATGTCTCACTAGTAACTCTAGTTTAAAAGAAAAGATTTCAGCCTGGGGAGGGGAACCAAATAATTGAAATTAACATAATAGGAATTCAGGCACCTAAATTATTAATTATGCAATATAGAGTAGGAGGGCGTGGAACGAAGCTGGACAATTACCTTCCATCTGGATTATTTGGAGATGTTAAAAATATGCATTTGGGCTTCTCTTGTTTAACAACCTCCGTGATGCTTTCCACATTCAACCTAAAGTCTGCCCTCCTTGGAACTACAGTGTGGATAATGCATAAGGTTACACACATCTGATATGACATAATAAGAAAAAACACAAAGGGCACAGAATCAGACAAAAGGGAAATAAAAACTTAAAGAACTAAACCAGTCATAAAACCCAATACCTTTTTAATTGATAAGTCTAAAAGCTAAAGATCTATATTCATGAGATATGAACAACTTTATAATCTACAATTCAAATCCACTTAGGAACATTTTTTTTTCTTGACATGCATAAAGGATTTATAATCTAAAGATAGGACTCTTATTCTTACCTTTGATGACATGTGCCCCATTTACTGCAGCATCAAATTCATACATTGTGAAGGTTGGAGGACAATCCACAATTCTGTCTCCAGGATCCAGGACACAACTGTAGTATAGGCAAACCATATATAAACATAATAAGAAATCATAGCTATGCCGAAAAACAATATTCAAGCAATTAAAATTTACTGTCTATTTAGAATAGAATAGGTTTTTTTTTTTTCTAACCGCATGATCAAATCAATAAGCTCATCTGCACCACATCCGGCAAGAATATAATCAGCTTCAAGGCCTGAATCTTGGGCAAGGGCTGCACGCAATCTGGAGCTCTCTGGGTCAGGATAGATATGTGGGAATCTTATAGATCCTAGGGCTTCTAACACCTGTTAAACACTCTTATAGTCACAACTCAAGGGATAATATAAGGGTGTAATTACAATCCTGGCATACACTTAGACCGACCTTCAAAATCAAAAACTTAAATGAAAGATAATACTTTAACCTCATTGTCAAAGTTGAACGTTATGGCAATACCAGAGAATTATTTTTTATTTTTACCAAATAATTTAGAAAAGAAAGACAGAAAAATCGAATAAAAACTTGCCTCAGGAGGAGGACCATAAGGATTTTCATTTGCATCTAACTTGACAATTTCCTCAGGCTTCCGTCCAAGACGGGAAGATAAAACCTGCAATAGTAGGCCCCTTCTTTGTGATATCAAATTGCAATGCAGTAAAACGAATTTTCCCAAAAAATTAACCCCCAAGAAGTGCTAGGCGAGGGTCTATACCAAATGTTAGTAAAATTAAGGTTTCCATGAAATTACAGGCTCCAAGATTGTTATATGTATGTAATGTGTACGCAAGTGACTCACAATCACACACACAAAAAGACATGTAAAATATACCCTATTGAACCTGAACAATCAGCAGCAAAAGAGGCAAAGGAGAAAGAAAAATCAAATTACGTCAAGATTAGCTAAAGCAACAAGGTACCTGTAGAAATTATATATATATATAAATCAGCGAATGTAATTACTTATTGCCCAGTATACTCCAGAAGTAACATTATGACTGTGCCACACCGAACCAACAAAATCAACGAAAACAAACTTGCTGAAATTGGTTAGGTTACCTCAAAAGGCAAAATGGCCTGATACGGAGCCAACTTCCTCAAATGCTCTCTGATGAAGGAGTCACCGGTCAACTGCCGCTTGCCCTTATTAACTTGTTCCACAGGAATGGTGGAAGCCATTGCCACAAACTTCCTCTGATTCCGCTCGAATGAACAACTGGGTCTGTGTGTCAACCCAACTTGTTGGAGACTGGTGTTGGAGTTAATCAAGCAAAAAGCGGGAGAGTTATATAAATCAATGATACCCATTAAAACCTGCGTGATAAAAATTGGAAAATTTTCAATATATCTCCATTAGAATAGCATTATAGACAATGGGAGTTTCTCAGCAGAAGGGACAAGATGAGTGTCCCAGACCCAGAAACAAAGAAAAGAACAGAGAGAGATGAGACAAGGAAGGGCGTCATCAGCTGCAAGTGTACTACCTCTACCTCGAAACGTAATGGGGAATTTGAACTTCAGAAGAGATGTCGGAATCAAGATTCACGAATTAGTAGCCGACAGAATTGAAATGAAAGTGGAAGAGTCACTGAACCAAAGAAAAACAAAATGAGATCCTTTGAAAACCATAAACCCTACAGACAGCAGAGAAGTATATTCTTGCGTTGAAAACGGACAGCAACTTCGAGCAAAAATCCTTTAATTATTTAATATTTTAAAATTATTTTATTCTTTTAAATTTAAAATAAAAGGTGAATTAATTCGTTTCAAAATATTGCCACACAAATTTTTTTTGAAAGAGAAATATAAATGTTCATATGTCGTTGATATAATAATAGATTTACTACAGCATCTTTCAAATTATTATTTACTTTCCACTTCACATTTTTTTATTTTTTATCTTATTTTTTATTTTTTAATATTAATTAATTATTTATTATATCATATATATTTTAAAAATATTTTATATTTCTTATACTATTCAATTATAATTTTTTTATATTATTCATTCATAAATAAAAAATTCAAAAAATATTTTAAAAAAATATATGACATAAAAAATTAATTAATATTAAAAATAAAAAATAGAGTTAAAAAACAAAAAAATAGAAAATCGAATCAATTGTACTTAAGTTACTGTGTCTTTTTTTTGGGTGGTAACATAGTGCTATCCTATAATAATATGTATCAATTTGTAAATATTTTTTCATAAAAAACTATTAAATATTTGTTGGTTGATATCTTCTCAAAAAATAATAATTTTATTATTATTTTAAAAGTATGTTAGTGATTTATGAGTTATGTTATTAACATAAATTTTATTTAAAACCTATGCATATATATTTGAAGTGTTTGAATTTTAATTTAATAAAAAATAAATAAATTTACATAAATTTAAATATAATCACCTCAATAATTTATATATATTTAAAAAGTTGTATAAATAAAATTATTTGTTCCCCAATTAGAAGGTTATATTGCTTTATCCCTTTTATTTTTGAAACATTATTTAAGAAATGTTTAGATATTAAAAAGAACAAACTTCTCATCTTACAATTTTAAATCATGTGATTCAAACAATTGAGAATATATAATGCTTGTTTAGATGAGGTTTTCATGCAAAAGTTCAAAAGTATTATTAGTATAATTTAAAAGATTTAATTTTTTTTTAAAAGGCGGAAATGATATTGAAATTTATTACAACCCAACACTGTGGAATCCTATTGGACTTGTTGACAACCTTGATTAAACTTTGGGATTAAAGTGCTTAAATTCATAGTAGAGCAGACCCATTGACAAGTTTACCTAAAACATAGGGTTAATATATTTTTTATTTCTTATTTTTTATTTTATTTTATTTGAGTTTTTAATTTAGTTTTTATATTTTTTTTTGCAATTAAGTTTTTAAAATTTTAATTTTAAAATTTAATTCAGGTAGTTATTAGTATCACTATTACTTCATTAATTAAATATATATTAATAATATAGAGATCAAATAAAAAATTTAATGAAACTATAAAGATTTTTTTATACTATTACTAAAATTAAAAATTTAGAGACATGAATCTCTATAATTTGTGTGCTACCAGACAAAATTGAAGTATGATTTGAATTCTGAAAAATTACATGAACATATAGTTTTAACAATTTTGATACTAAATTTTATTTTTTTTTGGAAAAAAAATGCTAAATGGCATAATGGCTTAAATTCTAGAAAAAATGAAAAGTTTGTAAAAATATCAAGTAATATGCCCTATAATTTCACCTAATTTTCTTATAGTCTCCCCCAATTTTAAATTTATGTGGTCAAGTAAATTCATAGTAGAGCTGGCGCATTGACAAGTTCACCTCAAGCTCAAAAGCTGAAACAGCATCTCAGTTGGGCTAAACTTAAAGCTGAAAGCTAAAAAAAAACTCAGAACAAAAGGATAGTTTCTTTTCATCAAAAGTTACATAACTTTGTAATAAAAAAACCAAAGAAGAATTCTTATAATTTATATTTACTGTTTACATGTACACATTGAAGTCGCAGAAGAAGCATCCTTCTCAAATCTCAACTCTTAACTCCTGTCCTGGTAGGATGAAAATTAGAAACCAACAAAAAGAAATCAATCAGACTGAAAATCCCAAATAATTACCGAACTAGCCTACTCTCTTTCTGGGTTTCCCATGAGAATTGCTCAGAGAGAAGAGCTTCTTTAGGACCTTCAATAGCACCACCATGCCAGGCTTATTATTCTTAGCTGAAAGCACAGCACCATTATTGCTCTTAGCAACTGCTAACCCTGGACCACATCTCAATTCAACCTCTTCTCTTGAAGTAGAAGTAGCAGACCCAGTTGTTGAAGAAGACAATTCCTCGTTGAAATCCTCCCACAACAGGTCCATCTTATCCTGCTCATCATCTTCCCCTCTTCTTTTCCTGCCATTTTCTATACAAGAAAAGCTCTTTCTTTGGCCCTGGGTGATCAGTTTCCCTTCAAAACAACCCTCTTTGTTTCCTTCTCTGCAGAAGCCTTGGTAGGGATTAGGAGAGGCTGCAGGAGATAAGTTCCAGAGAGGAGGAGAATCAATGGCATATGGGTAAGAGTCAGAAATTGTAGGGAAGCTGAAGTCTTCTGCTGCAGCCATGGGAAGGCTAATCAGCAGTTTGAGAAATAATTAGGGAGATGGAATGATGATGATGGGTGCCTTTGGGTTAGGTTTGATGGTGGACCTGGGTGGTTGTTTTGGGGAGGGTTTTAGTTCAACTGCTGCAAAAAGCTACACTTCTTGCTCGCTTCAAAAATAGGAATATGGTTTATACTTCCTCTGCTACATTCTCAAGGAAGATCCTGGCCAGCCACTAAAGGGTAGGGCCATGAGTCCTTAAAACACAGAAAAGGCAAAACTAACACCCCAACAAAGTCTTCTATTTATAAATGAAGATGAAGTAAAAGAAAGGAAAAAAAAAAAGGGCATACCTATAAACTTCTTTTTAGGATATAATTTAGATTTCACTCTATCTCATCATTTCCCTCATTTATTAGAGGTTGATCATATATAACTTTAGGGTTTTAACATGAAAAGTTCAAGTTTTGAATTTTTTATATAAAAATTGGTTGAATTTTATATTTAATCTTTTAAAAATTAACAAAAATTATGCATACGGCCTAAATCCATGATAAAATTTAGTATTGAAGTTTTGAAAAGTAAGGGCAGACTATAAGAAATTTTTGTTGTGAATTTCTTAGTTTCAATATGATTACTTTGATTGGATTTAAAAGTTAAATTAATTGAGATGAACAAATATGATCATCAGACTCAGATCCGGTTATCTTACTGGATCATCAAACTCATATCCTTAAATTATAATCGTCTATGCACTTTGACAGTCACAATTGAGAACTCATTTTTTTTTTAAAGTTATTGTGACAATTTAAAAATGAATGATCACGATAAAAAAAAATATAATCAATCATGATCGGATCTAAATTTATGAGAATTTTAAATTTAAGTTCTTTGTGTATGATGAATGTAATAAGAAAATTGTAGAACGTAAGGAAGTGTCCTAGAAGTATAACTTTAAGGGCAGGTTAATGGGTGCTTATTATCGCCGGATTGATAGGAGGAAGTCATTTGAATGGAACTTAATTTTCCATATAGTGGTGTTGAGTCTGTTGACTATAAGAGGCATGAAAGGGATATTGCACCACTAATGCTCCGCCAGACCATGAGATCGCCACTATTTATTTATTATTCTCTCTCTCAGTCTCTCTGGATTCTGCTTTATGCCTCCTCGCTCACACGTTTTCACTCCGATAGTGATCGTCGGTCACACGCCATACCCCAAAGTACACATAAATTGGTACACACAGCAATCAAGTAATTGAAGGAAAAAATTAAGATAAACTCATATATTTAAAAGGAGATTACTAGATTAAATTAACTATAAATATAAATATATATGTTTTATGATAAATCAAGCATTTTGAGGAATTTCCTCAAAGTTTTATGATAAATTTTAAATAGAGAAAGAGACAAATAAGTTAGTAGACAAGGAGAATGGGAATTGGAAAGTATAAAAATATTTTTTTATTTTAAAATATTTAATGTTTAAGATAATAATATAAAAATTAAAAAAATTATTAATTTTTTTAATTATAATAAAAAATAATTATATTAATTAATCTACATTCTTATTATTACATGAAAGATAATAATTAATAAAATTAAAAAATAATAATTAATATTTTATTAATAATAGAAAATAATAAATAAATTAAAATTATTATTTTAAAACAAAAATAAAATTTAGCTTGTTTTACCCGCTCTAAAATTGGCCATTGTATTGTGTCGTGGAAAAGTTGGGTCCTGATTTGGCTTCCTAATGTTAATGACGTACCAAATCACACTTCTTAATATACAACCACAACATTAAATGCTTTTCTTTTCACCAACACTTTTTAATTTAAATTAAATTATTTTAAAATATGCATTTTTATAGGTTTTAAATTTTAATAAAATTTTACCATAAACAATTTATTAAATGAGAGGGAATTTCTAAGCTTATTATTTATATTGGAATGGTAACAATACTCTATAAAAGATTCTAAATTTCATGAAAAAATATAGATCCCATCGTTAAATGAAAGGTTCATTTATAAAGTAATAGTAACTGACGTTAGATGTTGCCCATCAGTTCTTGAATTTATTCACTTTGATTTGATTTGATTTGACCCACCGCCGTCCCACTGGGCCTTTCACAGTCTTATTGTAACCAACTTGACACTTGGGATTAGTGAAAAGTCCAAACAAAACTTTGATTTCATTTTATTTGATTTTGAGGTAAATTAAAAGGAGGACACTACCTACCACCCATATAAAGGGGCGGTGGGGTATTTTATAAAATTTTTTTTATAATTTTTATAATTTGTTTTTAAAATTTTTTTATTTTTTAAAATTAATAAATTAAGTTTTATATCATAAATTTTTTTTAAAATTTTTGAAAATATTTTTATATTTTTTGTAAAAATTTTAAGTTACAAATGAATAGTAAAAAAAATTATAGATAAATAGTAATATAGATGTAAAAAAAATTTAATAAAAAATAGAAAAACATTTTAAAAAATTTTGAAAAAAATATATAAGATAAAAAATACTTAATTATTTTTAAAAAATAAAAAAATTTTGAAAAAAACATAAAAATAATAAAATAATAAAAAAAGAAAAAAAAATGGAGTGGTAGGATAAAATTTTTCAAATTAAAATTAAAGTTAAAAATATAATTTTTATTTTTTATAAAAGTATAAATTAATATATTCATTCCCAATTTATCTGTATCATCAAACTTTAAATCTTGTTCAATGTTCCCAGTGAAAGGTTGTTGTCTGTTGGCTGCTGTGTAGCATGATAATCTGTGCCTGCCAGCCAGCCTGAACCATTTCCACCATACGCGTTCTTGAATAGTCTGCTCAACATTTCATGTTTCAGTCAACCACTGCACTCTTCTCTTCAAACCAACTCAATCAATGTTTTTTTTTTTTTTTAAGTTTTCATTGGACTTAATCTCCTAAGCTTTAGTTTTAGAGATAATTTTAATATTATTAAATCAAGTATTTATTGATAAATCAATCAAAATTTAACTTTCACTTAAAAGCATTTTGGAAGGTTTTAAAATTAAAACATTTTACTAATTATTTAAATATTTTTATTAGACTATACTTAAATTTTATTTTTAAGTCAAGATTCAAATTTCACAGGCATATAATAATTTTGTTGTTAATAGATAATAATACAAATTTAAAAGAAATAAAAATTTGAATACTTAACATTAAAGTTATTTAATACTTAGTGTTAGAAAATTAATAAAATTCATTAAAATAAGAGTATGATACGAGAGCAATGTCAATGTCAGAAATCACATCAACTAAATGGATAAGGAGAATGCCAACGTGGTTGAAAGACTTTCATCATGAGTGAGCTATGTTAGTTGTTTAGAGTTTATCGCCCATATGATTGTAACTGCCTGTGACATATGGCTTGCATAGAGACTATTGACTTTTACTATAAATGTATATGCCCGCTTGAATAGAATCAATCAGAAATTTCCAAATTCCCAAACTCTCTTTCCCTTTCTTTTTTCATTCTCTCCCTCGTTTCTACTAATAGGCCGCACAAACCTCGAATTTGTGCTTTGAACCTAACATTTTGGTACTTTCATTGAGAGGACCTAAGAGTTTGGTGTGATCTTAAAGGAGATAAGTTTGAAATTAACAGATGTGGAGGGAAGATTATAGCAAATTTTTGAAATCCAGAGCTAGTTGGATCAACATCTTCTCCAATGATTCGATCAAAAAATGTAACCAGTAATGGAGTTCAAACTGTACAACCTCTACGTTCATTGACATTGGATGTGCCGCGATTTAATGGTGAGGATCTTCACGGCTGGATCTTCAAAGCCGAACAGTTCTTCAATTTTCATGAAATGTCAAAGCATTAGCGATGGGTGATCTTGTTGTTTCATATGGATGGTGACACATTGCATTGGTTTTAATGGATGCAATAAAACGGATTATTGCAGTCATGGCCAGAATTCCTTCGAGGTTGTTAGTCAGGTTTGGACCATCGGGATATTGAGATGTTTAGGGAGAATTGGCTAAGCTCACTAAAATCATTAGTGTCGTCGAGTATCAATTGCGATTTGAAGCTTTAGCTCATCAAACGATGGAGTTCCAGCTTCCTTCCTCCATAGCTGTTTCGAATCTAGATTGAGAAGTGATATTCAACGAGAAGCCTGAGCATTACAGTTGAAATCATTGATTCAAGCAGTTAATCTTGCCAAATTAATGGAGGATAAATTTAGCAATAGTGGATCCAGAAGTGCAAGTAATCGTCTAATATTTGTTCCTACAATCAAACCACAATCAAATGCACCACTCTTACCTACTCCAAAGTCTAGTTAAAGTAATGCTCTGATCAATGATAAGAGTTCCACAATACTTGTCAAAAAGTTAATTGTGGTAGAAATGATGGAGAGAAGAGAGCGTAGATTATGCTACAATTGTGATGAGAAATTCGAAAAATGACACAAGTGTAAGGCTAAACTTTTCTTGCTAATGTTGGATGATGAGGACGGTCAAGATGAAAATCAATTAATGCAGTTGGATGAATCACAAGAGTTAGATGAAGTAACTGGTGAACCACCACTTGCTATTAGTTTACATGTTATGACAGGGCATTCTATTCCTCGGACATTGAGGTTCACTGACACAGTTAAAGGACAAAACATACAAATTATCATCGATGAGGATTTTACTCACAATTTCATTCAGGATAGGTTGGTTTAACATTTACATATACCTGTTATGCCTACTAAGCATTTCTTAGTGTTAGTAGGAAATTCTGAAGCCTTAGATTATACGAGAAGTTGTCCACAATTACTATCTAAATTCTGCAATATTCTTTTGTGGTGGACTGCCATGTTTTACCTATTCGAGGGGTAGATATTGTTCTCAGAGTGCAATGGTTAGAGCAATTGGGTCATGTCCTCAAAGATTACAGGGCATTAACTATGTCATTCCATTGGAAGGGTCTATAAATTGAACTAAGAGGCCATATGCCTATAACACCATCATTTATCCATTTTAATCAACTAAAGCGATTATGTACTACAGATGCCATTGCTTGTTATTATCAGTTATCGGTGATTAAGGCTACTGGTGCTCAGTTCGAGCAAGACGAAAAGAGATACTTATCAGAGGAATTGCAACAAATTATATGCAAGTGTCACATTATCTTTGAAATGCCGTACGCGTTACCACCACCTCATTTTAATGATCACTAAATTCATACTCTACCAAGTTCCAAGCCAATGAACATTAAACCATACAGATACCCATACTTCCAGAAAACTAAAATAGAAAAACTAGTGGTGCAAATGTTGGATTTCAAAGTAATCCGTCCTAGTAAAAGCCCTTTATTCCTTATTGGTTTTGTTAGTTAAAAAGAAATACGAAACTTGGCAATTTTTTATCAATTATAGAGGCCTTAATCGAATCACCATCCTTGATCGATTCCCCATTCCAACTGTCGATGAATTACTGATGAGTTGTTTGGAACCACTGTGTTTTCAAAAATTCATCTCAGAGATGGCTATCACCAAATTTGAATGACTCTAGAGGATATCCATAAGACGGATTTTTGAAATCATGATGGACATTATGAATTCATTGTTATATCGTTTGGCTTGACGAATACGCCTTCTATTTTCCAATCCTCCATGAACGATTTACTACAACCATTTCTGTGTAAGTTTATCATTATTATTTTCGACGACATTCTTATCTATAGCAAGACCGTAATTGACCATGTCCAGCATTTGGAAATGGTTTTGAAGTGTTTGCAAGCCAACCACTGGTATGCTAAACGAAGTAAATGTTAATTTGGCAAAAAGCATATAGAATATTTAGACCATATTATTTTAGAAAAAGGAGTCGCGCCTGAGCCATCAAAGATACAATCGATTTTATAGTGGCCAACTCCCATTACTTTACGGCAACTACGTAGTTTCATCAGCCCCACAAGATATTATCGGCGATTTGTAAGGAATTAAGCCAATGTGGCTAGCTCTCTAACATCGCTACTGCAAAAGGATTCTTTCAAGTGGTCATCCAAAGTTGATGCAACATTTCAACAGTTGAAACATACCATGGTCAATGCACTAATTCTAGCCTTAGACAACTTTGAAGAACCTTTTACGTTAGAAACAGATGCCTCTGGTATTGAAGTGAGTGTGCTATTGCTTCAGAATTCTCATCCTATATCATATTTTAGCAAAAGGCTTAATTCACGCATGCAATAAGCTTCAACATATGTATGTGAATTATACTCCATCACGGAGCCTGTTACTAAGTGGCGCCAGTATCTATTGGGTACTAAGTTTGTTATTAAAACAAATCATTGCAATATAAGGGAATTGATGACCCAAACCATTCAGACACCGAAACTGCAGAAATTTATTGTTAAGTTGCTTGGGTTCAACTTCAATATTGTTTATAACCAAGTGGCAAGTAATAGAGTCGTTGACGCCCTTTCTCAACAGTTCGAAGAATGCTCTATTTTAGGGGAAGCTACCATGTTAATGGCCTTGACCCATCAAACTAGTCTTTTTTTGGATACCTTACGGCAAGATACTGGTACCTTACCTAATTTAATCCATCTTCAGCAAGCCATTGAGCAAGATGGCTCCACCTACCCCCACTTCAGTGAGAACTCTACTTGTAAATTAGAAATCATGCGTGATCTTCATGCCATGCCAATCTTGGGCCATAATGGGATTCTTCGTACCACTATGCATATTCAGGCTCAGTTTGAATGCCCCGTATGAGACATGATATCAAACATTATGTTTCAACTTACCCGGTCTGTCAATAAAGCAAATATGACACTTAGGGCCCAGCAGGGCTTTTACAGCCCTTTTAACTTATAGTTTAGGTTTAGGAAGACCTAGTTATGTATTTCATTATTGGCCTGCCCCCTTCTTCTGGTTTGACTGTCATTATGGTGGTAATCGACTGTTTAACGAATTATGCTCACTTCATTCCTCTACCTCCTGGCTTTACAGCGACTAAAGTGGGCGAGGTATTTGTTTCTAACATTTGTAAATTGCATGGGATACCATCAACCATAGTCAGTGATTGTGATCCTTTTTTTCTCAGTCAATTTTGACAAGAGTTATTCAGGCTTAGTGGTACCAAATTGCTGTTTAGTAGTGCCTACCATACACAGACTAATGGTCAGACAGAGGATACTAATCGCAGGTTGGAGCAATACTTACGTACCTTTACTTGTGATCATCGTAACCAATGGGTTCTGACCTTGGGTCGAATATTCTTATAATACTGAATTCCATTATGTGATTCATACCACTCCATTTCAAGGGGTTTATGGAAGACTTGCACCTCTTATTCTGCCTTATTATTGTCCAATTACTCATGTTGAGGCTATAGAGACCATTATTCATACTCGTGACCAACTCCTTAAAGCTTTAAAACTTAACCTCCACAATGCTTGTAACCGCATAAAGCACAATGCCAATAAACAATTTAAAGTGGGTGATCTTGTCTTGCTTAAGTTGCAACCCACCATACTACACTAGTGCAATGGCCCTATACGAAGCTTTACCATCATGGCTGCTGTTGGTCCAGTGGCTTACTGGTTCAACCTGCTCGAGCATGTCAAACTTCACCCTATTTTTCTTGTTTCAATTTTGAAACAGTTTCACAACAAAATTACCCTACAAATGGCCCAGCTACCTTCTACTATTATGGATAATCATCCTGTCGTCTAACCTTTAGCTATTCTTTGCACTCGCCAAGTGCGTAGTGGTCAGCATCTTGGTCTACAACTTTTATTTCAATAGCTTGGGTTGTTACTTAAAGACGCTAGTTGGATAGCTCTGGATGAGTTTTGGCATCTCTATCCTAATTTCATTCTTGAGGAGAAGGTCAACTCTGAAGGAGTGGGAAAGGATAAGAGAGCAGTGCCAATGTCAGAGACCACATAAACTAAACGGGCAAGGAGAACGCTAGCTTGGCTGAAAGACTTTCATCATGAGTGAGCTATGTTAGTTGTTTAGAGTTTCCCGTCCATATGATTGTAACTGCCCGTGACAGGTGGCTTGCGTAGAGACTATTGACTTTTACCATAAATGTATCTACCAATACCTGAAGAGAATCAATCAGAAATTTTCAAATTCCCAAACTCCCTTTCCTTTTCTTCTTTCATTCACTCCCCTGTTTCTACTAAGATGCCACACAAACCTCGAAATTGTGCTTTGAACCTAACAGAGCATGTGAAGCATGAGTAGCAAGCAAGTAATAATAAATCAACATAAAAAAAACAAATCATTAAATGCTAATAATCAATAAAATTTTGTTTATGATCATCCTTCTAGTTTTATTTTTCTTCAACATCCTTATAATCGTTATCTTCTTAATTCCATGTGTTTCCTTGCTAGTAATATTATTACAATCCATACCATCCTTTTTTTATTTTCATTTTCTTCATTATCAATATTGTTAATGCTATCAACTAATTCTTCAATTCAAATTTTTCGATAAAAAAACAAAAAATAACTCTTTAGTTATCCTTAAATCAATTTGTGGATAATATTAATTATTCAAGGAGAAACTGTTTATAGAGTATAATTTGCAACAATGACATATAAAGCACTTAGTTAAGATTAATTACCCAAGATATCATGTAATAGTTTATCATTAATGATTTTAACGGGGGGAAAAGTTAATTATATTTATTATTGTTAAGAAAATTAGATCAAATCGGTCCGTTCAACTAAACTGGCTTGGTCACCGATCCAGTTATAGGAGAAAATCAGTGGTTCATAAAATTGGTCAATGTTAGTTAAAGATCGGTGAAAACTGGTCGATTTTCTCTTTGAACCGGTCTTAACCTGGTTGATTTTTTCGTAAATTGGTCTTTATTCAATTTTTGATAAAAATACATATGTTAAGAATTGAACTCAATATATCATAGCAAAGCACAATTCTTCCTTACTAACAAGACAAATTATATTTGTTAACTTAATTACCCAATGTAATATTTATATAACTTATAAAATGATACAAAAGTGATACAAAAATATTAATTCATAAAATATATTTAAAATGTTTATTATTTATTATAATATATTATACAATATATAAATTAAAATATTTAACAATTTTATTCAATTAAAATTTTGTTCGACCACAGTTTGACTTAGTTGGACTATTGACCTGTAATATTTTATTTTTACTGATTTAATGACTGATCTAATTTTTTAAATATTAATATTTATGAAGTTGAGGATTAAAATTGATACAAATAAAATATTATGTAAAATTAAAGAAAAAGTATATTTGAGTGAAATTTCAAAAATCAATAATATAAAAATAATATTGTAAAATTTTAGTACCATTTACTATCAAGTCTCCAATAGTACACTCTAGTTTCCTTGCACTTGCTGCTGACATGAGTTTTGTATTCTTTTCTGCATGTCAGTCTACGCTTCTATGCAGTGGAAGACCTGCAATCCCATTCAAGTCCACTCCCAAATCCCCAACACTCCCCTCTTTCCACCGAATTTCTTCGCACCAAAAACTCAATCTTAAACCCCAACTTCTCCAGTAGAGATTTTCATTCAAACTTTGTTGTTCTCTTCCTGTGCGTTCCTTTCTGTTTTCTTCTTCCTGAACCCAGAATGAAACATATATCTATCACCCAAAACCTAATGAGATACATGATATTATAGAAGTGAAGGATAGTCACAAAGCAAATACAGCTACAAAATGGGCAGGCATGAGTACAACACCTTCATTCTTCATATTTCTCTCCTTTTTTGGACCTTTCCAGTGGTATTGTCTCTGCTTTCTCAAAGCCAAACAAATACCATGATTGCTCTCTCCTAGCTTCTTAGTGGTTCTGTTCCATGGAATAACATCAAAGACTCAAATCCAGGTGCATGGAAAGGAGTGCGACCCCAGCAATTCTTTTATAATCAAAATATTTCTATCTGGGTATTCCTTGTCTTCTTTTGAATTTCTGCCTGGTCTTTGGAAAATTGTTTCCTTACAGCATCTTGATATCTCCAATAACCATCTGAGCTCAATCCCAGATGGGTTCATCACTGATTGTGGAAAGATTGATGGGTTAAAGCTGCTAAACTTTAGTAGAAACACCTTAACTGGTTCTTTACTTACATTTCTTAGTTTTATTGGGTTGGAATCTTTGGATATGTCTTTCAATGCCTTGGGAGGGAATATTGATTTACAGTTAGATGGATTGGTTAGCCTCAAGAGTTTGAATCTCAGTAACAATCGCTTCAGAGGGTCTTTTCCTACCAAACTGGGAAAATCCATGGTTTTAGAGGAGCTAGTGCTTTCTGTGAATCTTTTTCAAGATAAAATCCCTGATGAAATTTTGGGTTATAAAAATTTGACTCGGATTGATCTTAGTAGAAATCTACTTCTAGGATCAGTTCCTAATAATATTGGAGGTCTGGCAAAATTGGAGGTTTTGATTCTATCCTCTAATAACCTTAGCGGGGAAATCCCAAAAACACTCTCAAAGATCACGTCCCTTACACGGTTTGCGGCACATCAAAACATTTTTACTGGTGTTGTTCCTCAAGGAATAACGCAATTTCTCAGGAATTTGGATCATAGCTATATTAAGTTGTCTGGGTCTATTCCAGCAGACTTGTTATCTCCAAAAAATTTGTAGGTTGTAGATTTGCCCTGTAATATGTTATCTGGATCATTGCCTAAAAATATTTCTTCGAGCTTAGTCAGGTTGAGATTAGGGGGCAATTCACTAAGTGGGAAGATCCCGTCAGCAACTTTTTCAGCACTTCAGAATTTGATATATATGGAGTTGGAAAGCAATAAATTGACAGGATTGATACCACCTGAGCTAGATTCTTGCCAGAATTTGGCATTGTTGAATTTGGCTGAGAATGAATTGACTGGTGTATTGCCAGTAGAGCTTGGTAAGCTTGGCAAGCTCCAAGCCTTGAAACTTCAAATAAACAAGTTTGTTGGACCAATTCCCATCAAAATTGCTGAGTTACAGAGGTTGGAAACACTGAATTTAAGCTCCAATTCTCTAACTAGATAACCAACTAAGTGGTGAGATTCCAAGCATGCCACCTAGTCTACTGATTGCCTTGAATCTCAGCAATAACATCTTTAAGGGACATATTCCAAGTAGTCTTGTCGCATTGTATAACCTGGAAGTCTTGGATCTCTCGAATAACAGATTTTCTGGTAAAATCCTTGAGTTTCTGACTAAAATGCCATCTTTGACACAGTTGTTACTTTCTAACAATCAGCTGTCTGGTGTCATTCCTAAATTCTATTCATGGGTTGAAGTTGATG
Organism: Ceratonia siliqua; assembly: GCA_034509205.1. Lineage (NCBI taxonomy): Eukaryota > Viridiplantae > Streptophyta > Magnoliopsida > Fabales > Fabaceae > Ceratonia > Ceratonia siliqua. The sequence goes on along the minus strand of JASKGM010000001.1, from coordinate 15,736,283 downwards.
CAAGTGGAAATAAAGATCTTATGAACAATACAGTAGAGGGCAATACCACAGCCAAACCTTCCCCAGGATCAACAAAGAAGGGAATATCTGTTGCTGTTGCTGTTCTTGCTGCAATTGCAGCAGCTGTATTTGTTGTCGGCTTGGTTACTCTGCTGGTTGTATCAATTTCACAACACTATTACAGGATTAATAATGAACACTTACAGTCAGCTGAAGAAGACTTTCATCTTCCACAGGTTATCCAAGGCAATCTGTTTAGTCCAAATGGAATCCATAGATCAAATATTGACTTCTCCAAGTCCATGGAAGCTGTTTCCGAAATACAAACATTACTCTGAAAGCTAGGCTTTCAACTTTTTACAAAGCCATTATTCCATCTCGATCAGTCTACTTTGTCAAGATATTTATATAATTTGTAGGGAATGCATGATTCAAATAGATTTTTTAAACTACTTAAGGCCTTTTCTTACTTAAGAACAGATGTCGTTAAACTCAGATAATTGGCTGATTCAAATAGATTTTGATTTCTACTCAACAAGTCCACAATTTTTATGTATATCTTTTAAAGAAAATTGTCTTTAATTGGCAATAACATATCAGCTTTGTGGTCTTATTCACTCAGTTGATTCTATATTATGTTATTCACAAAGACAAACTTGATTAGATTCAACAAACAATTATGAGTAGCCAAGTTGCCGATTTAGCGTTCATAGCTCTATGAATTTGTTTATTGGTTGACAGAGTATACATAGTCATTGAGTGTGACAGTAGCTGGGAATGTCTATAGCTATCGGGTATATATGCTTTGAGTTGCTGACAGGAAAACCTGTAATAACTGAGGCAACTGAATGGGTCAAGTGGGTATTGCATAACTCAACAAAGCATAAGCAAGATCATATTCTTGATGTTATTGTCAGCAGAACATCACAGGCGTCAGAAAACAGATGCTGGCAATCCTACGTACTGCTCTTGTTTGTGTTAGTACATCGTGAGATGCAAGATCAAAGATGAAGAGTGTGCTACGGATGAAGTCATATCCTCAAAGGGTGAACCAAATCAACAAAAAATAGAAAGGTGAATATATGATAATAGAGTTTTGCGTGTTGGTATAAATTTAGACTTTCCTACCATGCAAGGTGTAGCAATTGTGTAATTGAATCAATTTGCAAAATAGTATTTAGCTTCTCTTATATAGTCCTGCCTCTCTACTAATTAAAGCCTCACTATTGAAAAAGGTAATGATATTTTCATGCTCACAATTATCTGTGACAGTATATCAAATTAATGGTCTACAAGATAAAAAAGAATTATTGGTATGATATAGCATTACTCGTTGAAACAACGGTAATGATATTTTCATACCTTCATTCCAAAGTTTCATATGCTTACACAAATAATGGACATGATCAGACAACAATGAACAGCCAAAAGAAGAAATTATTAGACAGCAAAAAATAGCATTGAGTGAATGGTAATTGGCTCCCAAGTTTCTGCTTGCTAATGATTAATAATCTGATAACCTAATTAGAGAAGCTATACCCTGAGGGAAAAAGGCATCTTTTACTTTGTTTTCAAGGAAAGGCACCATTTGAAGAGAGGGAAGTGAACTAAAAAGTAAGATCTTTAGCGTCCTCAATAATCTCTGACACGGTTTGCAAGAACAAGCTAGATCAGCACCATAGATTACTCGATGATCTGCAGTAACAATGATCTGCATATTTGCATTTCTTTAAGTATGAGAAGTTTGGACCATCAAGTTTGCATTTCTTAAACAAAATGAAGTCAGACTCCTAAATGTATAAATGTTTGGATATATACATGCATTTGGTTCTTCATGCCCATGCGACCATCCTTAGTAGCTACAACAGTTGGCTGAGATGCTCGAACAGCCATAATTGCTCCCTACACAAATCCAAGAATGATGACATTCATGTTGTGTCGCAGAGTTTTGTCTATATAAATTCTCAACCTCTTGCAGAGAACATGGTGGACAAAACAATTTTAACAGAAGTAAGCATACTCAGAGTTCCAGGGGGCAAAATTGCATCAAAGCGATCCACGCCAGACATTCCCAAGTTGGAAAGAGTAAAAGTACCTAGAAAAACAGAAACAAGCAGGAAAGGTAAGCAAAAATCGACAACAAAAACATGAATTTGACAAAACTGGATGTCAAACTGCAACAATAGCAGGGAGATACAAAGTAATGAAACCACTTCATACCAGAGTAGCAGATCAAGCCAGATTGATTATGGGAAGAAGGAGATACCAAGTAATGAAACCTAAATACTTAACAAGTTGGTGAAAATGCATCATTTGCATGAGACATGAAGTTGTCGTTTCTACTTTGTAATGCTAGCAATTACCTGGATACAAGACAACTCAACGTAAAAATACATTAGCCCGACATTCATTTGGCTAAGTTGTTTTAGTTTAGCTCATACGCCTTCTCGAGAGAGCAGATTATATATAACAACAAATACCTAACAATCCCTAATCTGCCAGGTACCAACTCATATTCATATACTCATACACAAACCTATGAGTCTCCAATTTGGTTTGTACTACACCCACCGGCACCAACACATAGATGATTCATGCTACAACTTTACTTTTACCAAGGATCAATTCTCAAACAAGATCATGCATATTACAGTTAATACATTTCTACCAAAATCTACAATTTATAGACACGCTAAGCATATTTACATGAACATGTACAAGCAATTATGACACCTGTATTGTATTCGTGAGGTTGCAGCTGCTTCACCCGAGCTTTATCAACCAACTCTTGCCACTTTCTTGTCAGTGAATAAATATCAACCTAAAATACACATCAGATTATACAGCTTTAGAATTAAGTGACAACTTATATTAGAAGGAAAATATACAAGCTGCTAAAAATACAGTAGCAAAAACCTTATCAGCATCCTGAAGTACTGGGTATAATCAGTCCATCATCTATAGCTACAGTAACTGCAATGCTGATGCTACTATCATACGTAAAGCTCTTACCATCTCTATAACTAGAGTTTATAACAGGGTGTTGATAAACATGATATTTATACATAAATTAACCCTCATAAATAGGCTTCTGTAGTGTTTATGTTGTTTAGTTGACCTAGTTAGACACATGTTGCAAGTTTGGCTGATAATTGCACTTTGTTGCATTTTCCTGCAGAATTGACACTTTTGCATTGCCTCTGTATTTTAAGCATAACTTGAGTTCTAGATGTCTTATTTTCACAAAATTTATCTTGTAGGAAAGGTAAGAGAAAGATCTACAACTTTCATGAAGAGCTCGAAGACTGAATCAGATTTTTGGTGGGTGAAAACGCACCTCAAAAACAGGACAGTGCTGCTGAATGATAGAATTTTGCTGCAGCTAAAATAGTGTCGTTTTGCTTGTGTCTATCCTATTCTAAGTCGGTTCTAAGTCGGTTATGTGCTGTCTGGACAGCTGGAGGAGCTGTGATCTAAGGGCAAGCTTGGAATATTGGTTTTTGGAGGTCTATATATAGAAG
>JASKGM010000001.1:15677443-15700764 GCA_034509205.1 Ceratonia siliqua | reverse complement strand
AACTCATTTGCGATAACCAAGCAGCTCTACATATCGCCTCTAATCCAGTGTTTCATGAGCGGACTAAACACATTGAGATTGAATGTCATTTCATCCGCGAAAAGATTTCATCAGGATGCATTGCTACTAGTTTTGTCAACTCAGCCAATCAGTTAGCATATGTGTTTACGAAGTCTCTTAGAAGTTCTCGTATTGGGTTTCTTTGTAACAAGCTTGGTGCATATAACTTATATGCTCCAGCTTAAGGGGGAGTGTTAACTTCCTGTATATGCTTAGGATTAGTTTTTATTAAGCCCTGTAATATATCAGCCCATTGGCCCATTCTTTCCTGTATATATATTAAGCTCTAGTAAGTGATATCATTCACTTACACATATTCCCACATTAGGTTTTCTCTTTATCTCTCTCTATCTCTCTACTTTTCACAGTTGGGATGTAAACATTCATATCAATGCTACTAAGCACTTCGAAGTTCATCTCTCAGGTATATCCTTCCTTTAGTCCTTTGCTTACTTCTCAAGTTGGGAATGGTTCTCATTTCAGGTTCTAGGAGGACCATGGCTTGGGGCTTTCCCTTTTTCTATAATTTCCCCCATCTTTATCGCCCATTAGCTTTGCACCAAGCCTCAATTTTGGATTTTTTTAACTTTACAATGGTCTGATTTTACTTGGAATTTTCATTTATCTAGGAATCTTAATGATAGAATTGTTGATGATCTTGTTTTGTTATTTGATATCCTTAGTTCTTTTTGTATTTCAACTTTGTCTGATAAAAAGATTTGGTCTTTAGATTTTTTTGATTAATATTCTTGTAAATCCTTCTTTTATTTTCTGATTCATAATCCAAATGTTTAGATTTTTCCATGTAAAGCTTTCAGGAGGGTCAAGGTTCCTTGTAAGGTGAAGACTTTCTTTTGGCCTGCAATTTTCAATAGAATTAATACAAATGATTTGTTCCAGACTCATCAGCCTAAAAAAGCTATTTCTCCAAATATTTTTCTTATGCGTTTTTGGAGCTCTGAGACAAAGAATCACCTTTTTTGCACTGTAAGTAGTGTGCCAGCTTCAGAATCATCTTCTTGGTCAATTTTAAGAATAGTGTGTTTGTTCAACCTCTTTAGATAATTTCTAAGCGATTCAATTTAGAGGATTCAGCACCATAAAGGAACACAAAATCCTTTTGCAGTGTGCTACTTTTGCTGGCCTTCGATGTTTATGTCTAGAACAAAATGCAAGATTTAACCAGAGTTTTTCTCCTGGAGGTCGTATTACACTTATCTAGTCCTGTTTATCTATTATCCCAATTTACTTTTTATGCCTCTTTTGCATTCCAGTGGTAGTTGCACAGAGGCTAGAAAAGGTAATGCAGGATTTTCTTTGGTCTAGCACGGGAGAGATGAAGGGGGCTTGGGCCTTGGTAATTTGGTGTCTAAAAACATTGCATCGGCAAGTAAATGGCTATGTTTCTTCTAGAGACTACATCTTTATGGCATCAGGTTATTTAGAACAAGTATGGTGTGAATCAGAATGGGAGGGATGCCAAACCGGTGATTTTTGATACTAATGCAAGCCCTTGGAAATTTATTTCCCAAGGATATAGTTCTTTCAAATCTTTCAAATCAAATTTATTAGACTCTGGGAGGATACATGGGGTGGGAATATGCCTTAACTTCAAGCTTTTCTAAGTCTTTATTAACTGTATTCTTTGCATGACGCCAGTTCAAAGTTTTTGTTCTTTTTAGGGGACAATGCAATCTTGGAACTTCATTTCCTTAGGGATCTTACTGATAGAGACTTAATTGAAATTGAATCTCTTTTGCTTCTTGATCCTATTAGTTTGCCCATAAATAAGGATAAGAGAGTTTGGACTGTTGATGCTTTAGGTGAGTATACATGTAAATCCCATTTTCACCTCCTTACTCACACACCAGATAGAGAAATTTTCCTTCTCGAGAATCTATTTGGAAATCTCAAGCTCCTTCAAAGGTCAAGTCTTTTGTTTGGACATTAGTACTCAATAGAATTAACACAAATGACATGCTGTAGATTAGTAGACCTAATATGGCTTTGTCTCCTAATATCTGTATTATGTGCATGAATAGTGCATACAATTGTGCTCATTTATTTTTACATTGCAATGTGGCCATTTTTTTGTGGGCTAAGCTGTTTGGAATCTTTGGAGAAAGTTGGGTTTGCAGGCTAGACTAGAGACTTTTCTCCTCATAAAATTAAGAGGTTTTGAAAGAAAAAGGAGGGGAAATGTTTGTGGCAATGTGCGGTTTATGCTGTGATTTGGAACATTTGGTTGGAAAGGAATGCCCATATTTTTAGGGGTGTCTTCTCTTCTTTAGCAAGCTTATGGGATAGAGTAATCTTTTTGACATCCCTTTGTTGCGTGGCTAAGGGCTTATTTAAGGGAGTCACCCTCCAAGATATGTAGAGGGATTGGGAGGCTTTGCTGCACGTTTAAATTTGCATTTTTCTCTCTTAATTTGATTTCTGTATTGTTTTTGTTTTATTTAGGAGGATAACTTATTCTCCTCTCCTGTATCTTTTCTCCCTATTTATATAAGTCATTTTCTATCAAAAAAAGAAAAAGAAAAAACCAGAGATTATTTCCTCCACACCATCTTTGGGAGAGAGTTATTTTTTGGCATCTGTTTCGGCTTCAGCTCATTAATTTTCCATATGGGTTTACTTATGGATTTTCAGAGGGATTGAAGAGCTCTTTTAACTTTTAAGATCAATGTTTTTATTTTGTTTCTTCTTGTATATTTGTTTGAGGTGGATTTCTGATCCTCCAATTTTGTACTCTTTTCCTATCTCTTAATAAATTCTTTTTCTATTAAAATTCTGTCTGATAAGCAGTGAAGTTGGACAGCTTCATTGCATTCTGGAGCCTCTTAAACTCACTCATTTCTTGCAGTTTTTCCTCCATCATTTTTTCCCTCTAATAAAGTTTCTTCTTTTATCAAAATTAATTACTCTTGCATCTGGGAAACCATTATAAAGTGAAGACTTTTCTTGATTAGGTTTATAACCATGATTTTGTTTTTTTACTAGCAGTTACATATGTAATTTTTGACACTACAACAAATGGACTCTTTACTTCATGCTAATCCAATGCAGAATTTTGAACTTAATATTTTTTTTTACTTCGATGTTTAGCAGTAGAAAGAAGAGACCTAATGTTATTATTTATTTATTTTACATTATTCTATGAAGAAAATAATAATTGCATTTCTTTAACTATAACAGTGGCATAATGGCCATATAAATACATTAATACATAAGGAAGTAATCACATCAAATCCTTAAGGAACAGGGATTAATGAGGATTAAATCCCAAAGAGTAAAGAAGGATCAAATCCCAAATAATCAGTGTTTAACTAAAGAATTATAATCAGAAAAAAATAAACAGCTATCCAGAATCTAATCAGAATGGGAAGGATTCCTACATTAGCACTATTCTAGGAGAGATTTTAGGGATTCTAAAACTCCCCCTCAAGCTAGAGAATAAATATCTTCCATTCCTAGCTTGCTTGTAAGTTCCTGAAATCTTGTTGTCGATAATCCTTTAGTTAATAAGTTATCTAGCTGACAATCTGATGGCATATAAGGAGTGCTAATCAAATTGCTATCTAGCTTTTCCTTTATTAAATTTTTGTCTATCTAGTTGTGCTTAGTTTGGTAATGTTGAACAGGATTATGCGCAATACTTATAACTGACATGCTATCACAATATAACTTCGTGGTTCCTTCTCTCAAAATTCTGAGATCATCTAATTATTTTTAACCGCAAGAGTTTGCACACTCCATGAGCCATGGCCCTAAACTCAACTTTGGCATTGGATCTAGCAACCACATTATGTTTTTTGCTTCTTCTTGTCACCAAATTCCCCCCCCTAAGAAGGTGCAATAGCCAGATGTTAATCTCTTATCTATTTGGGATCCTACATAGTTTGTATCTTTAGGCTTCTAAAGTCAATTCCTTCCCCTTTTTAAACAAAACTCCCTTCCCTGGTGTTGCTTTGAGGTAATGGAGAATTCTATAATTTGTTTGCAAGTGTTTCTCTTTTAGATCATGCATAAATTGACTTACCACACCTACTGTGTAAGCTATGCCTGGCCGTATGTGAGAAAGATATATTAGTCTTCCAACAAGTCTTTGATACGTTCTTTGTCTACTACATTGCCTCCTTCTATCCTTTCTATTTATGGTTTGGATCAATAGGCGTGCTTGAAGCTTTACTACCAAGATTCCCTATCTTTGTAAGTAAATCAAGCACATATTCTTGTAAGAGATGAAAATTCCCCTTTTTGAGTAAGGCACTTCAATTCCTAGGAAATATTTGAGTTTCCCTAGTTCCTTAATTTCAAACTCCTTAGCTAGACATTTTCTTAGGGATTCCTTTTTAGCTTCATCATTCCCTGTCACAATGAGATAACCTACATAGACCAATAAAGCAGCGAGTTCATCTTTAATTGAGTGCTTGATACATAATGTAAGATCTCCTTGACTCTATTTATTCCCCATTCTCAACATGGCAGTTGAAAAGCCTCCCAAACCATGCCTTTGGTGATTGTTTTAGACCATATAGAGTCTTTTTTAAATTACATACTTTACTAGCCCCACAGCTCCCATCAAACATGGGTGGAGGCTTCATGAAGATCTCTTCCTTTAGGTCCCCATGTAAGAATGCATTCTTGACATCGAACTGGTTTAAACACCAACCAAATATACAAGCAAGAGATAATATAACTCATGCAGTATTCATCTTTGCTATGGGTGCAAAAGTTTCTTGATAGTCCACCCCATAAGTTTGCGTATACCTTTCGCAACTAATCTTGCCTTGTATCTCACAAGGGATCAATTAGCTTTATATTTTAAAGTATGGACCCATTTACACCCCACATGTTGTTTCCCTTTAGGTAGAGTCACAATCTCCCATGTCTTATTCTTATTTAGTGCACTCATTTCCTCTTTCATGACTCGAATGACGTAGGACAAGTTGCCATGGAGTTCTTGATAAGTTAAACTTTCATAAAAGTCTAGGGAGTATTGTTTAATTATGTTTATGTTATGGTTTAGGTTCTGTATTGTTGCTGTGTGGTTGTTATCTTATTAGTGTAATTCTAATCTCATTTTATATTATTAGTATTGATGTTAGAAGTCAGTGTGTAATAGGTGCTGTTATGTTTTCCTTATTTAGTCAAATATGTTGTATTTTAGGGGCATTTCTGTAATTCTTGCCTAGGGATATTTTGTTTCCTGGTTTGTAATTTTCTGAATAGTGGAAATGAAAGTCAATTTTCAGCTTTTGTCCTTCAGATAGAGCATTCGACTCTGTTACTGTTCATTGAACATTGAATATCTGGAAATTTCTCCAGATTTAGCCAAAATCTTGCATTTGCAAGTCTTCAGATTATCTTGGTCTATTGTTCTACCCTCTGCACTACTCCAGGTGGAATCAAAGCAAGGGAATTCACCCAAGTTCATGGCCAGTGGAGGAGAGTAAAGTCATTCCAGAGTTGGTATGGGAGAAGAGGCATTATGAACTGTAATAGAAAACTAGAGACATGCGTTAGAAGGTCATATGGCTGAACAACGGCAGCAATGGGCTAAAATCACAGAGTTGATGGCTGGGTTGAGAGTTCAAGGGGCAACGCCTGCTAGCATAGCTGCTACAGGGGTCCAAAATCAAAGACCAAATATCAGAGAGGTGCCAAACTATAATGTGTTGCAGCAGATCGAGTTAAAGGTATTGGGCAGGCCAAGAGAGGAGAAATTCGGGGTACCCAGACTAGAAATACACCAGTTCTAGTTGGAGAAATATCAGATTTTGAACCTGAGATTTTATTTCAGCCTGGGCAGAATATTAGGCAGGGCAATAGCGATCAACAATATCAGAGGGGGCCTAAAGATTACAAAATAAAGGCTGACTTGCCTTCCTTTAGTGGCAATCTCCACATTGAAGAGTTTCTGGAATGAATATTTGAAGTGGAGAGTTCTTTGAAGTCATGGAGGTACAAGAAGAAAAGATGGTGAAGGGGATAGCTTATAAATTTAAGAGTGGAGCTGCGGTTTGGTGAGACCAGTTATACTAGTATAGAAGACGACAAGGGAAAGCACCTATAAGGAGTCGGAGAAAGATGAAACAAAAATTGATGAAAATATATTTACCCCCTTTGATTACCAGCAATATTTATTCCATATGTATCAAGGGTGTAGCCAAGGAAGCAAGTCTGTAATGGACTACACTGTAGAGCTTAACAAGCTGTCGTTGTGGAATAATTTGAATGAAACTGATTCCCAGAAGGTTACAAGATATTTGGAGGGGTTGAAAGATGATAAGGGAGAAAATCAGCCTTTAGACCTTGTGGAATGTAGATGAGGCTATATGGCGCTGAAGGCTGAATGGATGGATAAAAGGGGGAATATTCAAACTTACTCCAGGAGAAAGTGGGGTGAGAGCAGTTCTAGTACTGACAAGGATAAGGCACCAGAATTTAGTGCCTCTGAACATTCTTCTAAAATTACAGATGTTTCTAGGGGAGTCAATGATGGGGGAAATGGTAAAGGGAAACCAATTAGTAAGCCATTTCATGAAGGCTCTTCTAAGGGCTTTAACCCCTATGCCAAATCAACTGCAGTGAAATGTTATAGATGTGGGTAATCGGGGCATAAATCTAATGAATGTCCCTCCAGGAAGCCTGTCAATTTGGTGGAGCATAAAGGAGAAGAAGAGTATGAAGATGAAATATATGAAGTTGCTAGAGAAGATGATTATGAAGGTGAACAAGTCAACTTAACTGTGCAGAGGGTTTAATGTTCCCAAACCTGAGGAAAAACTTCTCAAAAATATAATATTTTTCAGTACTCATGTTGTATTGGAGAAAAGGTAAGTAATGTAGGAGTAGATACTAGAAGTTGTGATAATTTTATATCCCGAAAGTTAGTTGATCAACTAAATTTACCTACTGAACCACATCCATCACCATACCTAATTGGTTGGGTGAAGAAGGAACCACCTGTGAGGGTGGAAAAAGTTTGTAAAGTTCCCCTTTCCATTGAGAAACATTATTCAAATGTGGTGACATGTAGTGTGATTGATATGGATGCCACACGTGTTGTTAGGGAGTCTGTGGCAATATGATGTAGGCATTACATACAAAGGAAGAGACCATGTGTGTGTATTTCGATGGAGGGGACAAAATATAGTCATGAAACCATCCATAAGTACAAGTCATAGTCCCAGAGCTTCTATAGTGAAAGGAAAGTCATTTCTAACTGTTGTGTAGTCAAAACAAACACCTAAGAAGGCAGTCAAACATCCTCTTGTAAGTGTGCAGACTATTCATAAGAAAGCTAGCAAGAAGTTAGAAGAACCCTATGCCAGGTACAAGACAACTGCTGGCCATCATAAGAGGCCCAAGAAATTTAGCGAAGGGGATTTTGTAATGGTGTCGTTAAGGAGGGAAAGATTTCCTATTGGTACTTGCAATAAGTCATAGCCAAGAAAGCAAGGTCCTTACTGGGTTATTAAGAGGGTTAACTCTCACGCTTATGTGGTAGACTTGCCTAAAAAGTTTGGGATATCCAACATATTTAAAGTGGCTGATTTATTTGCTTGTTATGATCGTGGAGGACGTCTTGACCAGGCATCAACTCGAGGATGAGTTTTTCTTAAGAGGGAGGGACTGACTCAGGACAAGTTGCCATGGAGTTTCTTGATAAGTTAGACTTTCATAAAAGTCTAGGGAGTATTGTTTAATTATGTTTATGTTCTGGTTTAGGTTCTGTATTGTTGCTGTGTGGTTGTTGTCTTATTAGTGTAATTGTAATCCCATTTTATATTATTAGTAAAGATGTTAGAAGTCAGTGTGTAATAGGTGCTGTTATGTTTTCCTTATTTGGTTAAATATGTTGTATTTTAGGGTGTTTCTGTAATTCTTCCTTAGGGATATTTTGTTTCCTGGTTTGTAATATTCTAAGTGGTGGAAATGAAAGTCAGTTTTCAGCTTTTATCCTTCAGACAGAGCATTCGTGTTACTGTTCATTGAACAGTGCATATCTGGAAAATTCTCCCGATTTAGCCAAAATCTTGCATTTGCAAGCCTTCATATCATCTTGGTATGTTTTTCCATCCTTTGCACTACTCCATCGAACCCTTTTCATTTTTTAAAGCCTCTTGCATCGTTTGGGGAATGGTAATTGAATTTATAGTGGTAAGGAAACTTTTGTGTTGTGGGGATATTCTATAAAAGGAAACAAATTGAGAAATTGGATGACGAGTGCAGCTTCTAGTTCCTTTTCTTAAGGCAATCGATAAGTCCAAATCATGAGGTGTAGCTTGTATAGGGTCAGACTCAAAAATAGAAGGTGAAGGAGAAATTTCCTTACCTTGGTTTAGTTCAGATTTATGAACTTGCCTCAGCTCTAGAATGGATTTCTTTTTTCTTGAATATTAAGTATTTCTGCTAGTGGTTTAGAGCTCGGTTGTTGCTCCTGTTCATCTTGTACTACCAATGAAGGTACAGGTGGAGGAAGGGAGGAAGAAACCTGCATAAGAGAAGAAGGTAGAGGAAAAGAAAAGATAGAATTATAAGGAATCTCCCATGAATTATCTGTGTTAGATTTCTCCCCTAAAGATAGGAGTGGGAAGGTTTGAAAAAATGTTCATTTTCTCGAAAGGTGACATCCATGGATATAACAATTTTCTAGTTAGAGAGTAAATAACACTTGTATCCCTTTTGTGTATTTGAATAGCCAATAAACATACATTTGTGAGCTCTAGGGTTAAGTTTACTCGTGATGTTGATGAATATGAACAAAAGAAACACAACTGAACACTCTAGGGGGTAGAGTATTCAAATACTGAAAATCTGGGTAGAAACTAGATAAGAGCTAGATAGGATTCTTATTACCCTGACGGCGAGAAGGCACTTGATTTATTAAATAGGTTGTTGTTAGAACAGCCTCCCCCCAAATGTTTTTAGGAGTATTTGACTGAAATAGGTGGGCTCGAGTGACATTAAGCAAATGCATGTTTTTCCTTTCAGCCACCCCATGTTATTGGAATGTGTTAACACAAGAAGACTCAGGAATGAAGCCTTCCTTTTCAAAGAAGGTGAAGAGATTTATGTTGAAATAATCCTTAGCATTATCTGATCTAACCCTCTTAATAGGCACCCCAAATTGTGTAGTGATCATTTTGTGTAAAATGGGAAAGATATGACTGACTTCAGATTTTTCTTTCATGAGAAATAACCAAGTTATTTTAGTGCAGTCATCAATAAATGAAACAAACCACCTAGCACCAATGATATTAGGAATTTTAGATGGTCCCCAAACATTAGTATATATCAAAGAAAAGGGATTGAATGATTTTGTATTAATCAAAGGAAATGACACTCGATGATGTTTTGCAATAGCAAAGTATCACAATGAAAATAATCAATATAAACATTTTTGAAAAGTAAAGGAAACATAGTCTTGAGTCTTGCGCAATTGAAATGGTGGATGTCTAAGACGAAAATGATGAAGCCAAATTTCAGATTCATTGGAGGGTATAAAAGTTTTGGATTAAACATTTGTAGTTTTAAATTTATGGAAGGAAATGGAAGTATTGGACGAACCAATTTTAGAGGAGCACGAGAGAGTGAACTGAGCCCTTTCATTCAAGATCTCCTTACACCTTCAAGAAGGTAGAGACCATTCTTTTCCTTAGCAATTAGAGAAGTCTTCCCTAAACACTGTTCCTAAAAAATACAATGGGTAGGAAAAATTAGTACTTCACAATTTAATTCCTTGGTAAGCTGATGAATAGAAAGGAGGTTATTGGACAGCTTGGGAACATGGAACACATTTTGCAAGGAAAGAGAAGGCATTAATTTCAAGGTTCCTTCCCACTATTGTTATTGGACATTCATCAGCTACAAGGATGAGGGCTCTGATACCTTGAGATAAATAACAATTGTATTTCCTTAATTGTAATAGTGCATAATGGCCATATAAATACATGAATACATAGGGGTGTCAACACATCAAATCCGTAAGGATCAGCATTAATGAGGACCAAATCCCAAAGAATAAGGTTCAAATTCTAAATAATCAAGAATTAACTATAGAATCAAAATTAAAATCAGAATTAAGAAAAAATAAACAGCTGATCATAATCTAATTAGAACGGGAAGGATTTCTACATTAGCACTATTCTAGGAGAGATTTTAGGGATTCTAACATTCTTCAACAGTTTGTCAAGTACTTTTTGAAAAGAACCTAGAATCTTTCAAGGAAAGCTTTAGAGGCCCCACAGCTGCATTTTGATGTGTTTATTAGAAAAAGTTTTCTTTCTAATCTTCTTAAACATGAATCTAGGTATGACATTCTTTTGCCTTCAAACATGAATCAATACAGTCTCAACAATTTATAATCCAGAAACCACAAGTTTGAAATTCTAGATCCTGCCACATAACAGCTTCCACATGACTTTGTCTATTAGCTATCCTACATCAGAGCATCTTCAAACCTTTTCCTCCTTAAACCAAACCTTAATGGTCAGACATATGAAGAATCTCAAAATGAAGAAACGAACTAATTATAGAGAAAATTTTGGATATGCACACGAAATTGATAGATGTCAAATATCAAACTTTTGTACTTTTTGTTCAGAAAAATCTACCAAATTCTATGCAATGTTATTTAGACTTACGAATTGATTTGATCCATTGCTGAAGCCACAACTGAATGAAATGATAAAGGCAAGTGCGAGATTGCATATGGGGATTTGTTGTCAAGAATTGATATAGTAACCCATGTCTCATCTTTTGAAATCTGTTGAGCTGATGCTCGCATCCAAGAGCAAAGCCTCATAATGTAAATCCTTAAAATCTCTGAATGAAGTGCTCGAAGAGCACACACTGAAAGAAAAAGAAAGACACGCACTTAGAATCTTGACAGGCATCAATTATTTTGAGATTCAAAGAATTGATACCAGAAATCTCAGGAGCAACTTCCTTCACTTCAAAAGCTACGCATGCCTTGGTTATATCTTCTATGGCATCACTCATGTATGATTGGAGGATGTTTGATTCTTCAAGATCACAAAAAATGTTAGTAACCTGCATCAATGGTAGGGTGGTAGACTATCAGGAGATATCTGCATAAGCTATATTGTTATACATAGGAAAACAAAAAGAACACTTTTTATTTGTCAAATAAATCGACCATGTTGCAATAAATACTTCTTTAAATGGATGTGTTTCTGGCATGAGGGTAGCCCCATGATCTGATATCTTTATACAAAGTGGTTAATAATTGATGGAAACCAAGAACCCTTTGTGATATGTTGACAATTTAAACCATAAATACAAGGAACAGTAGGGCTGAGCCCTGTAAAAGCTAAGAAATAGAGAAGAAAACAAAAGAAGCTCTCAGAGCAAGTGTCTTGGCAATTAGAGAAGCTAGGGTTCTCCTTCACCACACACTCTAGTCATGCCATAACCGTAATCCCCCCTTCTCTGGTTTTATTCACTCTGCTGCATAGCACCTTTCTCCCACGTCAACTACTTTTTCCTTTCATCCGAATCACTGGCCACATGTACACTATTCGAAACCTCTTTAGTAACTCCCTATTTTCTGAAATATACTTTTTACACCTAGGGTACTCTATCATTACCCCTTGCAACATTCACCTTGTCGTCAAGGTGAAACTCTGGAAACTGGGTATTCAATGGCAGTGGTGGATTCCCAAGTACTTCACATTTTGGCAATGCAGTCCATTTAACGAGCACCTCCTTAGTACCATTCAACAACTTCCGAACCCCTAGAACAGCTTCTGGAGTGATTCGAAGTTCCTTCTCCTTAGCAAGAAAGGGAGGAATGTGTAGAGAAGGTAAGTCAGCATGCATTGCTTTCTTGAATTGACATATATGGAACATCTGGTGTAAGCGGGCTGTTGGTGGTAGCTCAAGTCTATAGGCCACCTCACCCACCTTTGTCATCATCTTATAGGGTCCGTAGAAATGCGGGCTAAGCTTCTCATTCACTTTCTTAGGCAAGGTTCTCAATTTGTAAGGTCAGATTTTGACATAGACCAAGTTCCCAACATCCAATGTCACTGCCCTCCTTTTTTGATTAGCCATTTCTTTCATGTAAGTCTATGCCTACAAGAAGTTACCCTTGAATTCTTCCAAAATCAGATTACGCTCCCGAATTTGTGTATTAACTCCTTCTACCTTAGAGATATCATCCTCCAATATAAGAGGAGCAGCTGAGTCTCGCCCGTAGAGGGCCTTAAAAGGGGTCATACCATCAGCTCATTGGTATGTAGTGTTGTACCAATATTCAGCCTAAGGAATCCACTTATCCCATTGTTTGGGTTTGTCTCCAACAAAGCATCGTAAGTAAGTCTCCACACATCAATTGACCACCTTGGTTTGGCCATCCGATTCTGGGTGGTAGGCTGAACTCATATTAAGGGAAGTGCGAGCCAATTTGAACAATAACTACCAAAAAATGACTCAAAAACTTTGTCCTTATTTGAAACTATGGATTCGGGAAACCCATGCAACCGAATTATCTCCTTGACAAACATCATCGCCACCTCCTTTGCTGTAAAAAGGTGAGAAAGCAAAAGGAAATGTCCATACTTTGTGAACCTGTCTACCACCACCAGTATAACATCTTTGTCGTCAGATTTAGGTAAACCACAAATAAAATCCATGCTAATGTCATCCTATACCTGAGATGGAATTGGTAAGGTTTGGAGTAAACCCGCAATTGACATGGCTTGGTATTTATTAGCTTGGCATATGTCACATGCTTTTTCATCCCCTCCTAGTAAACCAGCCCAGAGATCACCAATCTGCCTCTGAACAACAAGAGACCCTTCTTGATAGAAAAATTGGGTTGACTATGAGGATTGGCTAGTAATTGGTGAAAAATTGCCGCTAACTTCGCATCTTGCTGTATTTCCTCCTCCAAGGAACCCCAATCATCATATTGTACCATAGTAACAACCTTTAACTCCGAGGCATCCTCCTTATGAGACAAAGCATCGGTTTCACTATTCTCCTTGCTCGATTTATAGTGAATAGTAAAGTTGTATCCCAATAACTTGGCTGCCTATTTCTGTTGTTCCATACCTATAATTCGCTGCCCAAAAGGAATTTCAGGCTTTTCTGATATGTTTTGATAATGAAGTGATTTCCAAATAGATAGGGTCGTCACTTTTGCACTGCAAAGACAATCACCATAAGCTTCCTTTCATAAAATGAACGTCACTTTTCCTTCAAAATCTGCAGGGCTAGCCGTTGATTTTGCACTTGTGCTTCTAAGTCTGGGCTGTAAATGAGAACATTATCAAAGAAAACCAGTATGAACTTCAGTAAGTATGGCTGAAATACACGATTCATCAAAGATTAGAAAGTGGAGGGAGCGTTGGTGAGCCCAAAGGGTATAACCAAAAACTCAGTGTCCCTCATGAGTGCGAAAGGCAGTTTTATGCTTATCTCTAGCCTTGATCTTGATTTGGTAGTAGCTTGACCTCAAATCCAATTTAGAAAATATCACAGGTTCGCCTAATTCATCCATTAACTCATCAATAATCGGAATAGGAAACTTGTCCGAAATGATAACCTGGTTGAAAGCTAATAATCAACGCAAAATCGCCAACTTCCACCCTTCTTTTCAACTAACAGCATTGGCTAAAGAACAGGCTAGTACTTGGTCGATTGATCTCTGTCAACAACCTCTCATTCACCAAACGTTCAATTTCATTCTTTTGTGAATACGGATACCGATAAGTGTATATTAAGGGCTTGAGAACGACTCTTAAGCTGTATAAGACGGTTGTGTTCCTGGGTAGGAGGTAAACTCGTTGATGCCACAAACAAAGAAACATAGTGACACAAATTTGGTTTTTGATTTGAATGCCTCAAACTGAGGCCTGAACTTCATTATATAGCCAAAGGATCCTTAATTACAGCTTACAAATTAACCTCAAATCTTTCCTAATTATAGCCCTATAATTACATTATTACAATAACAAAAAAGCCCTATAAATGTAAATAAATGAGGCTAATTATAGGGAATAAATGGAACTAATTACAAGAGAAAAAATCATGCTGACTATACAAGACTAATGGACTAATACCCCCCCTCAAATGATGGTGGACGATTAAGAAGCATCAATTTGTCAATCATGAACTGAAGTCGTTGTCGAGATAAAGCTTTAGTAAATATGTCGGCGGTTTGATGTTCAGTTGATATATGAGGAAGAACAAGTTCCTGCTGATAGAGGGCCTCATGAACAAAATGACAATCAACCTCAATATGATTAGTGCACTCATGAAAAATAGGATTCGTAGCTATCTGAATAGCACTCGTATGATTAGCATTGAGAGAAGTAGGAGTAAGTTGGGAACAACCAAGTTCACTCCACAAACAACGAAGCCATGTAATATCAGAGCAAGCGGTTGACATTGCTCAATATTCTGACTTGTGGATCATTTAGAAATCTGATCATGCTTCTTACTTTTCCAAGAAATGAGAGCATTCCCAAGGAACATACACTAACCCGTAATAGAACGATGAGTTATTGAACAACCAGCCCAATCGGCATCACTAAAACCAACCAATTGAGAAGAGTTCTCAGATGGAAAGAATAATCCACGACCAAATGTGCCTTTAAGATAGTGAATAAGACGACAAACAACAACCAAATGAGATTAACAAGGAGTTTACATAAATTGACTGTCCTGCTCAACAGGTAACAGTCAAATAATTGAGATTCCCTACAAGTTGTCGATACAAGGATGGATCAGATAAAAGATCGCCATCATCTTGGTGAAGTTTCAAATTGACCTGCATAGGAGTAAGAGCCAAATTACAATCCTGAAGTCTTGCTAAAGAAAGAAGCTCTTAAGTATATTTATCCTGATGTAAGAAGATCGCTGCTGAACCTCAAGACCAAGAAAATACTTCAGAAAACCAAGATCTTTCATATGAAAGGAGTTATGGAGATGTTTTGAGATGTACAATCATTTGCAGATCGGAGCCAGTGATGACAATGTCATGAACATAGACAAGAAGAACTACAATCCCAGTAGCAATCTGATGAAGAAAGAGTGAGGAGTTATACTTACTTCGTGTAAAAGTAAAATTCAAAAGAGTAGTACATAACTTCTCAAACCATGCTCGTGGTGCTTGCTTTAAACCATACAAAGAACACCTCAAGCAACAAACCTTAGTGGAAGAAGCAAGAAACAGACCAAGAGGAGGAGTCATAAATATGTCCTCTTTCAAGTCACCATGTAAAAATGCATTCCTCACATCCATTTAATGAAGAGACCATCCTTTCGAGGCAGCAATGGCCAGAATAGTACGAATGGTGGTCATTTTAGCAACCGAGGCAAAAGTTTCCTCATATTCAAGACCATATTGGTGACGATTACCAAGAGCCACCAATCGAGCTTTATAACAATCAATAAAACCATCACCCCGCAGTTTGATAGTGTACACCCATTTACTCCCAATAGGTTTTACTCTAGTTGGACAAGAAATAATGTCCCATGTATGATTATCTTGAAGTGCCTGAAGTTCCTCCTGCATAGCTTTCTGCCAACACTCATGCATAGATACTTGAGAACAAGTCTTAGGTACAAAAGTAGTATCTGTAGTGACCTAATGAGCAATAGTAGGGAACCCATACCTGTCCGGGGGTCGAGAAAGCCAAAAAGACCGACGAGTGCAAGAGAGTCAGGATTAGACGGTGGGGCAGATGTCGGAAGAGGCGGGAGATGACAACGCTAATATACAACACCTGGCTTAAAACGATTGACAGAACCAAAGACATCATCGAAAGAAGGAAGGGAAATAGAAGAAATTAATCAGTACGACAAGGAAAATAATATTGATGGTCAAAGAAAACTACATGGCGAGAAATACGAATTTTATCAGCAATCCCCATCGTAGCACACAACCTTTAAGAGCATTGAACAACTTGGGCAACAAGTTTGTGAAGTTCATGATGAGGTGAATGAACAAAATAGATGGAGCCAAAAACATGAAGAGACTAATAATCTGGGGGAACGCCAAACAAATGAAACTGAGGAGAGTTGAACTACAAGGTTTGAGAAGGAAGACGATTACTGAAATAAACAGCAACAGAAAGGGCTTTAACCTAAAAACGAGGGGGAACAGAAGATTCAATCAATATGGTATGGACAACATCTAAAAGATGTCGATTATTGTGTTCAGCAACACCCTTTTCTTGAGGAATATAAGGGCAGATCGTTGAGACAGAATACCCTTCTTTTGAAGAAAAGCGTGAAGGTCATGGACAAGAGAGATATCAATCGAGAGACTGAAGAGAAAAATACCAGACGTTTACCACAACAAAATGACAAAAGGGCATCTGCTGTGATTCAAAGAGAAGATCCAGTGGATGAGAAATGCCAAGAAATGTCGACAAAACAACCAATTGCTCGACGAAACTACTAAATGGTCGGCGAAGCTGCCAGATTACCTAGAAAGAATAACGCCAAGAACTCCTAGAAGATGTGCCGCCAAGAATCAAGACCTTTGTCTTGGTAAGAAATTGCAACGCCAAGATACCCAAAAAAAAAATCCAAACCCAAAAGAATAACAGGATTAAAAATTGGTAAACTTTGAGACCATGACACTAAACTTCATTATATAGTCAAAGGATCCATAATTACAACCTACAAATTAATCTAAAATCTTTCCTAATTACAGCCCTATAATTACATAATTACAACAATAAAACAGCTTTATAAATGTAAATAAATGAAGGCTAATTACAGAGAATAAATGGAACTCATTACAAGAGAGAAAATCATGCTGAATGTACAAGACTAATAGAATAACACGTAGTCTTACAAAACCCCTTGCAACTAAGCGGGGTAGTCTTCTTCTATATGCACCTCCAAGGACCCAAACTTCACCAAGTACCCCTACCCCTCACAGCCTGAATGGAATGCAGCATGGCTTTCAATGAAATTAGGGTTTTAGAAAATGCTAGATCACACCCTGTAGGCACACCTGTCTATCTCCCACCATGAATTGCATTGTCAACAACTTCTAATTTACTCAAACCTCTCCTAATGACCCTAACCAAGCTATGCCCAAAATTACATCAGCTCCTCGTAAATAACACAGGAAAAATGTTTGGACAACCTTTAGCCCTTGTAACTCCAACTGCCACCCCTTGCAAACACCCTCTCCTTACACCTTATACTCGTTTCCCACCATAACTCCAAAGCTGCGAGGCCTCTCAACAAGTATTTTTAATTTTTTTTATTATTTTCCGGGAGATAAAATTGTGTGAAGCTCCATTGTCTATGAGCATCATGACCTCTTGAGTCTTGTCCATTAATATTTCCCATCAACTTCATAGTGTTAGTGGCTGTGAAACCCACTATAGAATGCATGGATACCTCTAATGCATAATTCTCCACACCCCTGTTCTCTTATTATCTCTATTTTTGAATTCTCATCTTTCTCCTCCCTCATCCCTAACAATTCTTCATCATCACATGATACCAGTAATACTTGTAACTGATGGCTTTTGCAACAATGCATCGGGTTAAACTTCTCCTCACACATGAAGCGGAGCCCTTCCTTTCCTCAATTTTACGGGTCAAGCCCATCGGCTGTTTCACGGTCGTGGGTCAACCCATCTAAACCTCTGCCCTTATCTCCTCCTTCAACTTGTTCTTGAAGGCTCCCATTAAAAGCTTGTCTGAGTGGCATTGATAGAAGCTCGAACTACTCCTGATATTCTGCGACGGTTCCCTCTTGCCTCAGAGCCATCAACCTCTCATACCTATCACCATTTCGGGAAGGCTGGAACCTCACCACAAGTTCTTCTCAGAACTCCGCTTATGAACGAATTGGTTCCCTTCCTTCTAGCCATTAGTACCAATTGAGTGCTCTCCCTTCCAAACAAACCACAGCAACATCCATCCTTTCTGGTTCCTCCAGCCCCAGTCAGTTAGAAGTATCATTCAACTCGAAACAACCAGCCCAATGGGTCTTCTTCGGAAAATAACAGCAACTCTAGTCTCCTAAAACAATTTTTTTGGTCCTCTCTTTGGCTATCTCCTATTCTCCTAGCCTCCATCCCTTCTCTATCGTCACTGTTAGACCCTCTAGCAAACCCCTCTTGGCCCCATAATGCCTTCCCCATGAGCTTAGCAATGGCGTCCTTAATGTCGAGTAAGTAGTCCTGAACTACCCTCATTTCATGCCTCAACTCCCCACACTCTTTCTCCACTTTCTCTAGTCTCCCCTCCCTTTTGGTATCAACCATACCTCAAGGGTAACTAGTTCTGATACCAAATGATGGAAATCAAGAACCTTCTATGTGATATATTGACTGTTTAAACTAGAAATACAAGGAACCATAGGGCTAAGCCCTATAAAAGCTAAGAAACAGAGAAGAAAACAAAAGAAACTCTCAGAACAAGTGTCCTAGCAATTAGATAAGCTAGGGTTCTCCCTCACCATACACTCAAGTCATGCTATAACCATAATCCCTCTTTTCTCTGTGTTTTATTCACTCTGCCACATAACAGCTTTCTCCCACGCCAACTGCTTTTCCCTCTCATCCGGATCATTGGCCAGGTGTCGCCTGGCCATGTGTACACTATTAGGAACCCCTTTACTAGGGGTACTCTATCAATAACTAGGTCTGGACAAAAAAGACAGGAAAGAAAGAGAGAGAAAGGAGGAGGAGGAGAAGGGGTCTCAGAGCTAGACCTTAAAAACGAATAAAGTTACGTAATGAACCCAAAAGACTGGATAAATAGTTATCTAGAGTCAATTCAAGAGACCAACAATATTTTTTGTTTCCTAAAAGAAGAAATTATACTAAGGAAGAAAGTTTCAAATGAGAAGGATAGGGTATCCTCCTAAGGTAAAGAATCGACACCAAAACAAGTTAATAAAATGAAAATAAATTCAAAACTAAACATGCAGCAGTGCTGCCCAGTCCCTCTGCATATCTAAGAGAGACACTCCCTTAAAAAACCTTGAGCCGAACATCAAAGGGAAACCACAAACATTATCCTAGCGCATAATGCATCTAATGACATGAAGACACCCCTGAAAATACGAGTGTTCTGCTCCAGAACTTTGTTAGCCTATAGCACAGGATAATAGAAAAGATTATCCATACCATAGTTCAAGGACAACACCACCAATTCATCTCTTACAGTAGGGTTACCATCCCTTTTTAATAATCTCTTTATGTAAAAAAATTAAACTTTTTGTTCAATTTAAATTTCAAATCAAAGCTATTGCTTGCTTATAGTCGGACAGAAGTTAAGATAAATCAAACCAGGAATAACTCTACACACACTTTTAGCCTAGATATCATCTCCAAATTCACATGAAACTCAATCAAAAGACTAAAATCAATAACAAAATCAGAAAAAGTAATTTTATAGGGTAGTAATACGATAAAAAAATTAGAAGGTTTGAAAATATATTTTTAAGGGGAACAAAAAGGATCAAGAGAGCCCAATTACCTTGACTCCATACAGTGATATTGTGCTGCATATCATTGCCGCAATTTCATCAAGAGAATGACTTGAATATTTCACATCTCCAACTTTTTCTTCAGTTTTATTTGCTGAACTGTTGGTATTTGGTTCAGTAGGAACTTGGGAAGACTGGAAAAGAAAAAGGACCCACAAAAATATGAAAGATGTAATTATCTATGACAACTTGAAGAAAATAAACAACATTGAGATATGACACAAAATACTGCTAAGTAGTAGAGTCTAAATAACAAAATATGCAACTCTAGCCGTGCCTTTATTTATAATCAAGATCATACAATACATAATTCACACATATATACTCCAAAGAAAGGAAATATCCATAATACCTTCGCAAATTTTCCACTGAAAACAGAAAGAGCAACCTTCCAGAAGGCTGGTATGTGATGGATGATTACAACAGTTAATCGGCGGATATACCTTCCTCGAGAAGCATCAACTTCTTCACCAGTTAAATCTACTGGATTGGATTGGATTGAAAGATGGGTATTACCAAGACTAGGATAGTCGTTAATATCTGACTGACAATGTTCATAAAAATAATATTAAAAAGAATTTTAACACCAGCTTTAGCACCTACAAATAATATTAAAAAGAATTTTAACACCAGCTTTAGCACCTAGCTTGCAAACATTACAAGACAAGATACTTTCTATCAATTGCACATACAGATTGACTTAATTCTTCTTGAATTTGCTTCCATCTGGCATCAGAAAGAGCTCTTTCACGCAACTCATTATGCAAGGTTTTCATTCTAGCTTCATGGTCCAAATTACACTTCTCAAGCAAACCACGAATTCTCTGATTCTGCAAAAGAAAAAAAAAAATCCAATAAATTCAGCAATTTGGCCTTCCAATAGAATATAAAAAGGACATGTTCAGGAAATTGAAGTTCATTTTATCTACTCTTCATTTGTTTTCTAGTTCATTTATTTCAGATGGGCGAAAAAGGTTTCCCTTTAATGGGACTGGGAAAAAAGAATCAACAAGATACTAAGTCTCAACTACATGTCTAACAATATGACCAACAGCACCATTCAAGTAACTGGCATACGTTTTTCCATTTTTTTTAATAGAAAAATAATTTATGGATAGGAAGAGAAAATAATACATCAACAGAGGGCAAGTAATCCTCCCAAATCTTAAAAGAAAAACAGTTAGTGAAAGAGACCAAACATTAACTCAAAGAGCTTTCCAATCCCTTTGTAAATCCATAAGGGACACCCCCCTAAAAAATCCATGTGCTGACTCCCAGAGAGATGCCCAAAAGACAACCTGATCCCATAGAAAATCTGACGGAAGAAACTTCTGCTCAAAGACTCTTGCATTCCTTTCTAACCAAAGACACCATAAGGCTGCAAACACAGCACTCTTCCAAAGGACTTTCTGCTCCTTACTACACCCAAAACCCCTGAAATTAATAGTCAAAAAATGATCTAAGTTTGTTGGGCAAACCCATTGCTCATTGAAAAGGTCAAAAAGTCTATTCCAAATCCACCAAGCCACAGCGTAATGCCAAAAAAGATGGCTATTTGTCTCTGAACTTTGATAACACATCATACAAATATTCAGTGAGATAGCCTTATTGGGCATACGAATCTGAAGCAGATCATTTGTATCAATTTTTTTTAGGTACTGCAGTCCAAACAAAAGCCTTCAACTTAGAGGGAGCCTTGACTTTCCAAAACGATTTAGACAATGAAAACTTTGGCCTCTGTTTTTCCTTAGTAGCTAGTGTTGTTCAGTATACAGTTAAAACAACTATACCAATAAATATAATCAATAATTGACAGAATATTTCAAACGCCTGGTATGAAAAAGAATTCTCTAACCTGTATATTCAAATAATGCCATACTGGATCTGACTCAGGTTCCAGTTCCAACAGTAACCTAACAGTATGCTCAAGCTACATGAAGAAAAAGTTGATGTTATAGTCAACAATGAATATAGAATACAAACTATACATAAAAAGAAAAAGAAAAATAAAAAGAAAAAGGTAACGGTGACCCCTCTAACTTTGATCACCATATTATCAACATGTAAAATCACTATTGCCAGTTCGTCGGTCCTCTTTGCTGTGACGATAGGTTTTGCTTATGCACATGCAATATGCAAACAATATGATAGGTATAGATATGGTTATAAGTGAGCTGTGTGCTCCAGAAAATCACATTTTCATCTAGTATGTTAATAAACAGTTCACTGCAATCATCTCTAACTTAATAAACACATAAAATCACCAGCCCTCTTTACTATGAGGACAAATAAGTTTTGTTTATGCGCATGCAAACAAAGTGATATGCATCAAGGTAAACCAAAGTTAGCTTTCTTCTACGTGCTCCAGAAAACCACATTTTAATTTAGTGTGTTGATAAGAACAAACATAATAACTTATCAAAACCTATTTGTGAAGTATAGAACAAAACACTGAACTTCTTGACATCCACAAAAAAAAAAAAAAAAAAAAAGGTGAGAACAAGTTTAACAACCTATCTGAAGCTGGTCAAATTCCAAAGTGGGGTGTGTTAGGTTGCCCATAATTCACGTCTATAATAGAAGGGATAGTCAACATGCTAGGAAAGGAATGATATATGATGAAACAGCTGGCACAACTGGCACTTTAATTCCTCCTATTAAGCAAGTTTATAATAAAGGGACTGAGGAAGTCAACTAATATTAGCAGCTGGCAATTGCAATTAATTATGGAGAGATACCTGCAATTGGGTGCTGTATTTTAGGAAATAAATTCCAAGAGACAGGGGATTGATTTATTCGACTGTGTTTTAGGAAATAAATCCCAAGGAACGTAGGATTGATTTATTCCCTGAGATTATGCCTTGTTATTACAATTATTAGGCCGTTTATTTCCTTTTTGGGTTAGTTGTTATTACCCTTCGGTTGTAAGCTCTCCAAACCTTTTAAAGTCTGGTTTTCCTATTGAATAAAATATCCAGAAATTTACAAATACAACTTAGTGTTGCTTGGGAGGCCTAGGCACCTCGAATTGCCTATTAGGAGGTTCTAGGATCCCTCGAAATATCCTAATTTCGTTTTTATACCGATCAAAATAGGACAACTCAAAAAGGAAGATCCAGGAGCTTTACCTGTAGTGAAATACTACACTAGAGCTGCTTCGAAGGCCCGTAACATTTTGGTATCAAAGCCTACAATGACAGACCAACGTATGGATAGATTGGAGGAGGAGATAAGCTCAGTCCACCAAGACATAAAAGCTCTGTAAACTTCCTGTATATGCTATGGGGGTTTATAAGTCCCTTAGGCTCCCTCCCCCTTGAGCTAGCTTTTGGGGTGAGTTCTACCTAAGGGTGACCTCCCAAATTTCACATGGTATCAAAGCCGGTTTCTACTCCCGATTGTTGGGCCCCACTTTCATAGCATCCAATGTGACGGAGAGTGTTGGAAGTCCCACATCAGATGACCGAGTTGACCTATGGAGGTTTATAAGTCCCTTAGGCTCCCTTCCCCTTGAGCTAGCTTTTTGGGTGAGTTCTACCTAAGGGTGACCTCCCATCCGTTTTGGACGTTATTTGGCCGGATTTTGCGTTGTGGTAGCTGCTCGGTGGTTTTCCGTCGGTTGAACCACGTTTCCGGTGGATGAACGGCAGTGAGCAGTGGTTATCGGCGTTTTTCATAGGGTATTTTACTGTAGATGGCCGTTTTTTGAGTGATTTGACCGATTTTTGGATGATTTGACCTTGGGTAGTCCGAA